>PVJC01000643.1:103295-115627 GCA_004026665.1 Murina feae | reverse complement strand
CTCTCCAGTGGTAATCACTACCCTAAATTTTGCTTTCAATATAGTTTTAACACATATGTATATGTATTCTTAAAAAATATGCTATTAATTTAGTTATGCTCATCTTTGAGCTATATTAAAAATGCCATCATGCCCTAACCGGTTTGGCTCAGTGGATAGAGCATCGGCCTGTGGACCGAAAGGTCCCAGGTTCGATTCCAGTCAAGGGCATGGACCTTGGTTGCAGGCACATTCCCAGTGGGAGGTGTGCAGGAGGCAGCTGATCAATGTTTCTCTCTCATCGATGTTTCTAACTTCCTATCCCTCTCCCTTCCTCTCTGTAAAAAATCAATAAAATATATTTTTTTAAATGCCATCATACTGTAGATAGTCTTTAAGAGGTAACTTTTTCACTCCATAGTATGTTTATTTTTTTAATGATATCTCTAGGGTTGGTTCAGGGGAGAAAACCTGATATTTTTGCAGGAAACAAAATATCTTATTCATTCTTTTATTTTTCCTTCCCCGTTTTTAAAAAATAGTTTGTTAAATTTTTATTTCCACATTTCTATCTTCTCCTTGCATCAAATAGCATTAAATAGGTATTCAAAAGTGCTTCTGATGTGAAATTTTAAAACAGAGAAATAATTAAAATACCTGCTATGGTCTTTAGGAAATTTTAATAGGAATTTATCATCAGTTAAGCCCAACTTACCTGAAATGGCTTCAGGAATGTTTCCTCCATTGCCAGTCTGCCATACTCAGTGAAAAGCTAGAAGGAAAATCACACACACATACAAAGACAACGTATAAACACACATGCACAAAGAAAACTTCAGTATCTGCAAAGTTGTACTTTTTGGCTTTCTTCCATTCATATGTTTCCATATAAGATAATACTATATTCTTAAGATTACAATGATCATTTTAAGGAACTAAGTATTAGATAAAACAGTACAGTAATTAGATATTTTAAAAATAAAGTTTGCACTTTAACGCTAACATCTTTTATATCTAGAATATAGGACAGTATTTTGTAGGGACAAAGGGGAGAAACATGTTAAATGACCTTTCAAAATAGAACTTGCATAATTAGACCAGAAAGCAATAAATTATGTAGGATATATATGTGTTGTTGCCTGAGGACACCCAATGGTCTGGATTATTACAAAGTCATATAGGTATTTGGCTTAAAAATCAAAACATCAAATACACTGCTGTCTAATATTTTTTATTGTGCCCAATTGAGAGGCACCATAGCAGTTTTTTGTTGGTAGAAATGGAAGGTTTTGGAGAACACAACCCTTTAAGGGGTAACTGTGATTGGGCCTCTGATGAGTTTCATCCAGAGTGGCTGAGTGTGTTTTCCCATGTGTGCACAGGAAATGCCACTAAACATACAAGATTAACAACCCACAGTGACTTTTCAGAGTTGGGGAATAAAGCTGACACAGAGGATTACCATCCTTTTCCCCTTTGTGGGGGCTATGAGAATATTGAAAGCAAAGGGTAATTACTAGATATTTGATTAGAGTGATTAAATGAAAATCTGGAATATCATATTTAAAAGGTAGCTGGCCCTAACTGGTTTGCTCAGTGGATAGAGCATTGGCCTGTGGACTGAAGAGTCCTGGGTTTGATTTCAGTCAAGGGTGTATGCCTAGGTTATGGGCTTGAACCCCAGTAGGGGGCGTGCAGGAGGCATCCAATTGATGATTCTCTCTCCATTTATGTCTCTGTCTCTCTCTACCTCTCCCTTCCTCTTTGAGATCAATAAAAATATATTTTAAAAAATAAATAAATAAAAGGCAGCTGGTCAGGGATTAAACACTCTCGTTGGAATTATCTCTTAACATAAATTGAGTTCACAATCTTTTTTGAGGAAGACTAAGGTCATTTACAGGAAATTAAGTGATCTCAAAAGACAATTTACTCAATATAAAAATTCAAAACCAGTCCTTCTTTAAGAAATCCCTAAAACTATATTGAACAGTACATGCCTGAAGAAGTTATTGTACTTATTACTGTATAAGAAATATATAACACAAATCAAATAAAATAAAAAAGAGAGCAATAACAACAAAATTTAACACTTACTCAGCATATTGCCTATTTGTCATAAATGGTCAGTGAGATGTACAAAAAATATATTTTAGCCCTGGCTGGTGTGGCTCAGTTGGTTGGAATGTTGTCCCCTACACCAAATGGTGGCAGGTTGGATCCCTGGTCAGGGCGCATGACCCAGGTTTCCATGCATGGGAGGCAATAGATCAATGTTTCTCTCATACATTGATGTTTCCTCTCTCTCTTTCTCTTTCCCTCCCTCCCTCCCTTCCTCTCTCTAAAATCAATAAAAAATAAATAAAATAATAAATAATAAAAAAACTGATTTAAAAAGAAGAAAAGTATATTTGGGAGTAATAATGGTTGTAAACTCAAATAATTTGTCTGGTATTAGAGATTACCCTGTTTTATCATCCTTTGTTATCTGTTAAATTTGTACATGGCTCTTATTGCAAAAATTAAATAATATACCGAAAGCAAAATTTTCTACAAAATATACAGAGGGAAACTATCAGAGAAACAATAGGCTTTCCTTTGTAACCAATATAACATGAATTGAAAGGGAGCAGAGTGTTACAGAGATCTGAAATATCTTTAGGAATAGCTAATCTTTTAGTTGAGATTTAAATGATGCTTGGAGAATAGAAGAAACACTAAGCCCAGTCAGATAACCATATTTTTACTCCCACTCTACCACTAAGTAGCCACAAGAATTTAGGCAGGTCATTTATTTCTTTCAGCCAAATTTTCCTCGTGTATAAAATATGAAGTATGGGTGTCACTGTGGTCTCTTTCAGATCTAAAATAGAATTCTATGAGTTCCCATCAGGTAAGCCCCTCACAGTTCTTAGGTATAAAGTGATCCACAGGGGGAAACAACTGGCATACAACTGATATCACACTAGCAATTATTAAATCCTTCATCTTAAGACTTCCACTTCATATTTTGGGCCATTTTTAAACCAAAGATCATTTTTCTATTCTAACTTGCTACATAGTTTCATATGCAAGTCAATAGCAAGTAATTTTACAGAAACAAAGGAGTTTGGAAGCTGAGTTAGAATATAACCATACAAGGCTAGAACAAGAAACCTGGAACTAGGACAACCTCCATTTGGTTATGTTTCTAAATCCTCCTGAAGTTCCACTGTTCATGCTTAAAAGATTACCAGATATTTAGAAGGATTATAAATATTGTTACCTGGAGGTGCTGAAGATCATCCTCCTGGACATTTTGGGATAAGTTATATACCTTGATTACGAAATAAAGTTAAAATGAGGAAATAATTAGCATCATCCTCAGCACTACTTTGTAATTCTCTATTTTTCTAAATATCCGTTATCACAAACGTGAACTCTCTAACATATATTCTTACATAATGATATTTATAAGACTGTAATTGAGGAGTAAAAGAGGCTTTAGAGACAATGAACAATGTACAATGATCATAAAATTGTTCTAGAAATGCAATAGCCATCTGTCTGGAGGCAGAATACTAAAAATACTTTATGAACTCAACAACTAGCCAATAAAACATTCCTTAATATAAATAATGGCAATCTAAATCTGAATAACCCATAAAGTTTTCTTAAAAATTTATGTTGACTTCTTCACAACTGGTTATCTGAGTTATGTCTACAGAAAGGTTCATCACATGGAAGTTAGGTTCTAAATATTATGTCCACACTCATAAACATATGCATTATTACTTCATGAACAGATCACTGTACCAAAGTGACATTTTTCTGAGGGGAATAAATATTAGTAACGTCAAAGAAAACTTAAGGATATGTATATCTTTATGTATTATTACAGATAATATATTTTTAAATAGATCATTTCTCAGATAGTAATAAATAGTCATTACTAAAAAGACTTACATTTTCAGTGAAAATATTGAATGTCTTCAGGTAAAATATACATAATAAATAATAAATATTACAAAGACAAAGTCAATCTGGTTTTAATTGGCTTGTTTAAATAGGTTATACTGTCAATTTTGAAGAAATTAGGTAAGTTGATATTTTAAAGGGTTACTCATTTAAGAAGTAGAATTTTAAAAGCTAGTCAACTATAAGTTACAATCATGGCTTCTTATCTTAAAGTCCTTTATTAAAAAATTTTCAGTCTTCTTTCTATCAACCTTCTCACGACTGTCCCACCTTTATACCATGCCTTTATTGCCAGTTCATCAGCTCCATTTTCTCTACTTGCTTATAATTTCAGCCTTCACTTACTCATCCTAACTATTTTGTCTTCCCTAACTTTTAAAACTATCTTACCTTTCTTTTAACTGTCTGTTTCTTGTCTACTATCTCTTCTTGCTCTTTACAATAAATAGAAAATAATTTTAATTTGGCTTAAAATTTTTTATGCTATGTGTTCTATTATTATAGTAAAATTCTCCAAGTACTTTAGGATAACTTATAAAGTCTACAATAACCTCACATAATAATACTTTTTAAAAAGGCAGAGAAAGAAAAAAGATAATTTTTTTTACAAGAAGACAGTTATCTTCCTAAATATATAGTAATATGTTTTTCAAAGCTATGAACATATATACATGTTTTTTTACATTTAGAGATGTTTCTACTAGCTACATGTAAAATAGAATGTAGCATTTATAAATCTTGTTTCAATTAATATAACTTAACTAGGTGATCCCAATGTAATGCATACATTATAAGATTTAATATTATTGAGTTTATTACATGCTTTAAACAGAAAAAATTATCAATAAGATAATATAATCTTTTCTGAACAAAGTAGGCAATTTGAACTTATCAGAAATTAGATGACAATAATAAAAACAATTCTACTGTTACAGAAATCATTAGAACTGGTATGCTAATTAAGCCAAATAATATACATGATTTATCATTTCTGTTGCTTGTCTCATTAGCACACATATGTAGAAATACATATATTCATAATTTTTAGTGAAAGAAACATCCATAAATATGGATTTATTTTATTCCATACCTGTATAGAGCTGATCATTGTACTAAGGGCAAATACTGTGGCAGAATCTCTCAAAGTTGACTGACTATCAAAGGTTCCCTGAGTATCCATCAATAGCACTGCAACCTATAGGCAAATAGAGAACATTACTGATATTTTATAGAACATGTAGAGTTTTAGGGTTAACACAAAGTTAACATCATAAGGACTAAAATAAATCATTAATAATGAATATTTTTTACGTGTGCCATGAATGCCACAGAAAATAAAAATGTAATTAGTTGCTGAACACTATAATGATTAACTTTCACTGGTAATCCACATAACAGAAACAGCACTGAAACAAAGTTTAGATGTTAGCTGAGCTGCTGTTCCATTGTTTCTATAATTTTGCTTACCCTGACCCCTAGAAAGGAAAATAGGAAACATGCAATAGAATGCTACCCACTTCTCTTAAATATTATGTCAAATGACCAAAAATTAGTTTTCAAAATACAGTTTTTGAGGATCCTGAAAAGTGATAATTGTTGCAAGTGAAAAATCTATTTTCTTTAAGAAGTTCACATCATACCTTTTTACCATCAGGTTTATTGATAAGGAAGACTTCACTCCATATCTGGATTCCTGTAGTCTCTCGTTCAGACCCACCTCTCCATGAAAAACCAGTCAAGGGTTCATTGTAATCTCCAACCCAATCAACTGATTCCTATAAAATTAAGAAAGTCTCTGATACAAAACTAGATATGTAGTACAGTATTTTCTACTCACCCATTAAGATTTGTATTCTCTAACTCTAGCCAAAAGGAAACAACATATGCACATCTACTGTACTGACAAAATTACTTTACTAATTAATCCAAAAAGAAATTACAGAGGAAGCAATCATCTGCCACATATTATGCTAGGTCCTGGGGATACAAAGATATTCCAGATCAATGGAAGCTCATAACTTAACAGAGGATAGAAATGCTAATTAAATATAATATGTGCCTGTTAAAACATAAGAAATAACTCACTCTTGGTTATGTAATACTTTAAAGGCATGGTGATATTTGAGCTAAACATTCAAGGATGTTTAGGAATTTTCCAGGTGAACAAACTTGAGGAGGGTATTTCAGAAACAAAGAAATAAAGATATGAGAGAAATAAAGATATAGTATATCAGGATATAAATGGTAACATACACAATGCTTTGGAATTGGGGGAGGAGGAAGTGAATAATAGCAGAAGGAAAGGTATCTAGTATTAGGAGCAGAAAGACAAAAACAAAACAAATCTGAGCTTTAATCTGAGAAAATGCTTTTTAACACAAGCAACAAGTGTTATTGAGCATTTCATTCAAATGTTTAACAGTTAAAACTATGAATATGTATAAAACTGTATAATCCCAAATAATGTAAAATACACTAATTTTGTTCATTCAATTTTCCCATCTGTATCATAGCACACTAATGTTGGTATGCTAGAAACAGAGAATAAGTTTTTCTTGCTTTCAAAGCCTGAGATTTTAGCAGGTTTGTTCTTGATTTGTTTGAACTGACACTAGACATAAGATATTAACGTTACAAAATTGTTCAAAAATAACGCAACTAGAAAAGATCAATCCAAAATGGATAACTGTGGTATAAATACATAGAACCAAGTTTCTTGGGTAGTGTGTCTATTCTGCCTCAAAATCCATATTAGCATCAGAACTGCTATGGATAAAAGGTAGAAAAAATATTGGTGTGCTTTCCACTCCCAACTCGCTGTTCCCTAGCTCCAATCTCCTATTTATCCCTCTGCTTTTGGTTTGTCCTAGGTCCCTCAAAGTCTCATTTCTGTGACATGCTGCTGATGCAAATGTTATGACATTTTGTTGCCTCTAGGGGTGGGGTAAGAAATGAGTGGGGAAAGATCAGAGAGAACTTTCTGGGGTAAAGACAAGATATGCTTGATAGAATTTGGGGCTATAGAAGTATATGCATTTTCAAAAAAATAAGCAAATATACTCAAGATTTGTGCATGTAACTATGTAGATTTTATAACAAGAGAAAAAATAAATACTAAAATATATAATAATGATGTATATTGACAAAATTTGGGGGGAAGTATACTGACATCAGCAATTTACTTTGACATAAATCAGTACAATAAGATAAAGAGATGGGTGGAAAGAAGAGTTAGAGACACATGGGATAATGCAAGAATATTAATGTTAATGGTAGAATCTCATTAGTGGATACCCAGGTATTCACTGCAAAATTCTTTTAACTTTGTTGCATGCTTGAAAATTGTCATAATAAATTTTGGGGGTAAATGATTACAATAAAATGTTATGACAAAAGTTATTTGACATTTTAAACCCTTTAACATGTAAAGTTTATAATCATATTACTATATGGTATCTATTTTTAAGCGTAAAAAAATAAGATATGTTCTAAGGGTAATGTAGCTGAGTGGCTTCAGGTAAAAGTGGCCTGTGTAGTTTGGTGCATAGCATTTTAAACTAGTGCATATTTAGGATACATAATAGAAATAGTGGACACTACTACATAAAAGCACAAAGTGACAGCACAGAGACAGAAAACTTAAAAAAAAAAAGCTCTTACATACCTGGCTGTACATGTATCTCAACATGAAGTCCATTAGGAATGATTTTCCTTTTCTAAATGCCCCAGCCACAGATACGGCAACGACCTCCTTGTCTCTGACAGCTTCTGAGAGAAGGATTCGATTTAGTGCAGTTTCATCTAACTCAAAAGAATGGTGGTCTTTAACAACAAGGACTTGGACTGGTCCTGCCTTTTTCACTGGTTCCTCCTCTTCTGAGCTCCATTCATTTGTCTTTTCTGAAAACCCACCTGTTGAATATGATAGCAATGTAGTCAGGTAATCATCTCAAAATACCAAGAAAGTATATGTACCTCTCAACTCTCAAATATCTGAAACAGGAACACAGTTGAATTAGAAATACTCCTTTAAAATGACATCTTAATGTCATTCACATAATATCTCAGAAACATTTACATCTGGTCTTTCTGATTATGTGACCAAATAAAACAATTTTAGTTTCAAAACAGTTCTACATCAGTGCAGAGATTTCTGTTTGCAGAGTGAGAAAATCAAAACAAAGGAGTCTACTTTTAGGAAAGAGGAATAAAATGGCTTTAGTAGATACTTTCTTCATCTCCTAGGAATAAGTTCAGTTATTCAGGTGAAAGAGCCTTGAACAATTTTTTGGAGCTGCACATACATAAGGAGGAAATACATAAAAGGACTCAGAATCACATATTCTTGAAACTGGAATAAATCTCTAATGCAACTAGTTCAGCTCCCTCCAATGTATGCATCCCATCTACAAAACCCCAGACTCTTAATTATCTAAAGTTATACCTCATAGTAATGGAAATGACAGAGAACTGAATTGGGTAGAGCCAGATTACAGAATATCTTCACGGCAAAGAGGTCTGGAAATAATTCGATAAAAAATAAGAAGCTTTTGAAAATTACTTTATGTGGAAATCTTACAAAAATTATGTGAACCTAGGAAATTACTAAATCTCTCAGTTTCTTCATCTGTAAAATGGAAACTACTCATAGTATGTATTCAATAGGGTTGTTATAAAGATCAAGGGAGTTACTGAGTTACTATATGGAAAGTGCTGAGAACAGTGCTGTCACATAGCAAACTTTAAAGGCTGACAGCTCATTAGCTCTCATCAACATCACTATCTCTACTACCTTTGGACTACTGGCTGATTTAAGTATTCCTGCAAGAAGTTCTGCATACCTTGTATAAATTTATGTGTGTGTGTATGTCTGCATGCACTCTCGTGTTTTCTGAGTTTTCTATTAAATGATCAGAAATGCTATTTTTGAGATCAACTTTTAGAATTCATCCTTAATATGCAAGAATTTTGAAACCCTGGGCCTTGGCATTTGTGGTAAATTACAAAACAACCTTAATGTGTCAAGTGACACATTCTTATATCCGCCGCCTTTGTGACTTTATAATGCGCTCCTGCTTTGACTCAGAGGTCAGCCACATGATTTTCTGTAGCAGGCATGCCTCTACCATGCACCATGAGAATATTCCTAGACTAATCTGATTGTTGCAGGATGAGAGTCACTTGGAATAGGAGCAAACTGTCCAGTCTCAGCCACACCCTGCAGCAAGCTAACCCTGATTGATGTGAGGTAGCAAGCCAACATCAACAGAGTTGCCTAACACACATTTCAACATGTGATCAATAAATACTGTTCTATGCCTCTGAGGTTTTGTGATTGTTTATCATGCAGCATAATAGGCAATAAACAACTAATACAGCCTATAACTCCTTCCTTTAGAAAAGCAGTACAGTGCGGTAGTTAAAAACATAGGCTCTGGTTAAAAACACAGTCTGGTTAAAAACTGGACTGTTGAGATTAAAATCAAGGACTTCCCACTTTTTAGCTGAGTAACCATAGGCAGTTATTAACTGCTCTGTGTCTACCTCATAAGATTGTTGTAAATTAATAAGTGCATATAACACATTGAGACCAGTGGCTGGTACATAGTAAATGCTATTAGTACTATTGTAGATTTAGGAAGTTAAAGCCAAAGATGTAACTGACCTTGCCCAAGAAAAGAAAATAGAATTTCTGTATCAGGCAATCTACCATGGATACCTTCTTGTGTTATTTGTTTATTCCTTTAAACAATTTATCAAGGTATTTATTATTATCTGTATTTTGAAACATGAAAAAATTAAGAATTGGATAAATAACTTTCCCAAGATTAGACCCACTAACAAATGATACATCCAAGTTCACACAGTTAATAGCTGTCAATTTAGGAATAGATCCCAGGTTTCAAAACACACAAATCTAAACACATTAGAAGACAGTAGTGCAAGAAATGAGGGACAAAATAGCTATAAAACATAAAGAAAACAAACAGTAAATGACAGAAGTAAATCCCTCCTTATTAATAATACATTAAATGTAGATGGATTAAACTCTAATCAAAAGATAGAGAATGGCAGAATGGATAAAACAACAACATGATCCAACTACAGGCTGTCTACAAGAGATTCACTTTAGATCCAAAACACAAACAGGTTGAAAGTGAAAGAATGGAAAAATATATTCAATGCAAATGGTAACCAAAAGGAAATAGGAGTGGCTATACTTATATCAGACAAAATAGACTTTAAGTAAAAAAGGTTACAAGAAACAAAGAAGAACATTGTATAAAAAAATTTCAACACAGCAAGAACATATAAGTTATAAATATTTATGCAGCCAATAGCAGGCCATCAAAATATGTGAAGCAAAAATTGGAGACTTCAATACCCCATGCTCGATAATGGATAGAAGGACCAGACAGGCAACAAGCAAGAAAACAGAATCAGCTACATAATAATCAATTAGATCTAACAGATATATACAGGACGACAATGGAGCACACATTCTCCTTAATTGTAAATGGAGCATTCTCCAGGATAGAATATATGTTAGGTTCAAAATTAAGTCCCAATAGGTTTTAAAAAGATAGTTATAATACAACATATCTTCTCTAAGTGCAAAGAGATAAAGGTAGAAGTCAGTAATAGAAGTAAAACTGGAGAATTCACAAATTGTGGAAATAATGCAACAGACTCATAAACAACAAATGGGTCAAAAGAGAAATCAGGATATGAAATGCAAATCAAGACCACAACAAAATACCATTTCACACCCATTAGGATGGCTACTATAAAAATAAAATAAAATCAGAAAATAAGACGTGTGGGCAATAATTTAGAAAAATTTCACTGTTAGTGGGAATGGAAAATGGGGCAATCACAATGGAATACAGTATGGTAGCTCCTCAGAAAAATAAAAATAAAATTACCATGTGATTCAGCAATTCTACTTCTAGTCATATACTCAAAGAATTTAAAGCAGAGTCTCAAAGAGATATTTGTACACCTATGTTTATAACAGCATTATTCACAATTGCTAAAACATGGAAGCAACCCAAGTGTTTATCAACAGATAAATGGATAAGCAAAGTGGTGTGTGTGTGTGTGTGTGTGTGAGATGGAATGTTATTCAGCCTTAAAAAGGAAGAAAATTCTGACATATACTACAACATGGATGAACTTTGAGGGCATTGTGTTAAGTGAAT
The DNA here is from genome assembly GCA_004026665.1 of Murina feae. NCBI lineage: Eukaryota > Metazoa > Chordata > Mammalia > Chiroptera > Vespertilionidae > Murina > Murina feae. Next base: position 104,489 of record PVJC01000643.1, on the reverse strand, counting down.
TAACCCAGTCATAAAAAGACAAATACACTACTGTATGACTCTACTTATATGAGATTCTTAGAATAGTCAATATCATGGAGAGAGAAAATACAATGGAGGTTGCCAAAGTCTGGGAGAAAAAGGGAATGAAGACTTAGTGTTCCACGACATAGATGTTTTGTAAGATGAAAAGAGTTCTGGAGATGAATGCTGGTAGCTGGCTGTACGACAACATGAATGTAATTAGTGTCACTCAACTTTACACTTAAAAATGGTTAAGATGGTAAATGTTATATTGTGTGTATTTTACCATAATAAAAAAATGTAAAAAAGATATAACTTTAAAACTAAGAATTATAGAATATTGTATAACTTTGAGGTAGGGGGAAGATCTGTTAAATTATAAAGAGTACAGCCATAAAGGAAAATATTAAGTGGAGTACTTTAAAATATAAAATTTCTGTTTCTTAAAATATACCATTAAGAGAGCATAGTCAGCCCTAGCTGGTTTGGCTCAGCACTGGCCTGCAGACTGAAGGGTTCTGGGTTTGATTCCAGTCAAGGGCACATGCCCAGGTTGCAGGCTCCTCCCTGGCCCAGGCCTTGGTCAGGGCTCATGCAGGAGGCAACCAATCCATGTGTTTCTCTCACATTGATATTTCTCTCTGTCTTTCCCTCTCTATTCCACTCTCTCTTAAAACCAATGGAAATATCATCAGGTGATGATTAAACAAAATAAAAAAGAGGGGCACATAGTTGTGTCAAAATATTGATAAAGTATATTTCTTTAGCCATGGAAGAAGGATACAGGTGCTCACTATCATTCTTTTTAAAACTCAGCATCTATGTTTTATTTGTTCTTTTGTAAATAGATATTTTTCATAAGAATTTGTATGTAAAAGAGGAAGAATTTCTAAATTAAAAAAATCCCAACTTTTTAGTGACTAAAAGTAACAGTGGATCATTTCCCTGAGGCTTACTTTCCTGATAATTACAGGTTCTACTTACAGTCTAGTTATTGGTTCTAAAGATAATAAATACTGAAGAATTTGAAATACAGCAAAGCTATAAGCCAGAAGACATCAAGGCAATGTGTAAGCAAAAACAAGAAAAAGAGAGGGGGCGGGGAGAGAGAGAGAGAGACAGAGACAGAGAGAGACAGAGAGAGAGAAAGGAAGGAGAAAGGAAGGAAGGAAGGAAGGAAGGAAGGAAGGA
>PVJC01000643.1:47571-103195 GCA_004026665.1 Murina feae | reverse complement strand
CTACCCATGCCCAAATTTCATGCACCGGGCATATATATATGTATATATGTATATATGTATACACACACACACACACACACACACACACACACACACACATAGATATAGATATAGATGAAAATGTGTTTGAAAAAAGAGGCAGAGAAAGAAAATTAAATTAGAAAAATGGGGAGGGAGAGTCTGTAGGGAAGTACATATATAACCTATTAGAAATTTTATTTTGTTTCAGGAGGAATAGATATATAGAAAATGAGGCAAGTGAAAAGGAATAAATAGTCTAATTTCATTTAAAAAATATAGTATATCCAATGGGAAAAGAAAGATCAGAAGGTAACTATTCTATACTCAAGATTGTATTTATACTTTTCCCAAGGAAGATAAGTAAACAGGTACTCAACATCACTAATCATTAAGGAAATTAAAATGACAATGAGATATCACCTCTTGCCTATTAGAACAGTCATCATCAAAAAGATGAGAAATAACATATGCTGGTGAGGAGATGGAGAAAAGGGAACCATGTGCACTGCAAGTGGAATTATACATTGGTACAGCCACTATGGAAAACTGTATGGAGATTCCTCAAAAAAACTGAAAATAGAACTAGTTAAAAATATGATCCAGCAATTTTATTCTAGGACTATATCCTAAGGAAATAAAAACACTAACTCAAGAGATACCTGTTCTCCCATGTTCACAGCACCATTATTCACAATAGTCAAGACATAGAAATAATCTTCTAAGTATCCATTGATGGATAAATGGATAAAAATGTTGCCATATACATGTGAATATTATTCAGTCATAGAAAACAGGATGGATGGATCTTGAAGGCATTATGCTAGGTGAAATAAGTCAGACAAAGATAAATAACTGTATCATATCACTTATATGTGGAATCTAACAAACCAACCAACCAACCAGCCAACCAGTAAAACCACTAAATTCATAGAAAAAGAGATCAGATTTGTAATTACCAGAGGTGAGGGGTTTCAGGGAGGGGTATTGGAGGAAGTTAGTCAAAGGTACAAACTTCCATTTACAAGATAAATAAGTACTAGGGATGTGATGTATAACATGGTGACTATATTTAACACTGTTGTATGATATGTGTATAACGAAGTTAAAGTAAATACTAAGAGTTCTCATCACAAGGAGAACATTTTTTTCTTTTCTTGTTATTGTATCTATTTGAGATGATGGATATGGTAATCATTTCATGATATATGTAAATAAAACCATCATACCGCACACCTTAAACCTATATAGTTATATCAATTATTTCTCAATAAAACTGGAAAAAATGTTTTTAACTTTTCCTCAAAAAACAGAAACCTAAAAATTAATTGTAACAAATAGACATTTGCTACACATACTGTGCAGCTAAGATAGTTTTTTCTTCTTGGGCCAGGAAAAGCTGACATTTTAGTGCAAATATTATTTTTCTAAAGCAATATTGCAGGGACAGTTTCTGTTATGTTGTGGAAAACTCAAATTCCTACGTGGCATCCCAAGTTTTTAACCAACTGTAATTACAAAAGCAAATAAGCAAAAAAGGGTGCACTTCTGTTTTGTTTCTGGTAGTACTTAAGCTCTAAACCCAACACTGAAAGACTGTTTTCTGGGCTACCACCTCCTGATATTCATCTGTTCCCTTTACTTTTCACACTAGCACATTCTTTGTCTTCTTTTCTAGTCCAAGGCGATCACATTTATAGAGCCTTGATCTCTTACACCAGCTTAAACCTGGATAGGCTTATTGTGGCCTTTTTTGGCATTTTAGTTCCTTTAGTTCCTATTTTAGTTCCTTGTCCCCATCACATGGATTGGAGAAGGAAACAACTCTCAATTTCTCTCTTAGATCTATAACTTATAAAGTATGGAACCTTTGGCAAGTAACTCATGATGAGTCTCAGATTCCTTATCCTATCAAATAAAAGAGTAATATGCAAATTGACCATCACAAGATGGCTTCCCCCATGTAGTCAAAGATGGACGCCACAAGATGGCCAGCAAGTGAGGGCAGTTGGGAGGGACCCAGGCCTGCAGGGGAGGGCAACTGGGAGGGACCCAGGCCTGCAGGGGAGGACAGTTGGGGAGACCCAGGCCTGCAGGGGAGGGCAGTTGGGAGGGACCCAGGCCTGCAGGGGAGGGCAGTTGGGGGGCACCCAGGCCTGCAGGGGAGGGCAGTTGGGAGGGACCCAGGCCTGTAGGAGAGGGCAGTTGTGGGGGATCCAGGCCTGCAGGGGAGGACAGTTGGGGGGGACCATCCTGACAGGGGGAGGGTGTTAGGGGCAATCAGGCTGGCACAGGAGCAGTTAGGCGTTGATCAGGCTGGCAGGGGAGTGGTTAGGGGCAATGGGCAGGCGAGAGGTCAGGAGCCAGCAGTCCTGGATTGTGAAAGGGCAGTCGAACATTCCTCAAGGGGTCCCAGATTGAAAAGCGTGCAGGTTGGGCTGAGGGACACCACCCCCACCCCCAACTCCCACTCCGTGCACGAATTTCGTGCACCAGGCCTCTAGTATATTTAAAAAAGGATAATCCCTATCTTTGAAGAGTTAATTTTTAAAAGCTTAAATTTATTCAAATTTTAGTTCAGTGTAGATTTAAGTATAGGTGGTAGGGTTCTCAGTCCTACTCACAAACCTGCTGGATATGATCTTCAAATATCACCCCCAATTTTGGAGGTCAACAGAGATGCTTTTCTGCTTTCTAGCTCCCATAGCCCATGTAGACCTAACAGGTCTCTGACCACTCAGATAATAATAAACCTGTTACATGGTCCACTACAGGATCCTTATCTACATTTTAGGTCTCCTGTACAGATTTTACAAATATATCTCTTGCCCTTTTCTTTAAAATCACTATATTGTCCAATTCTGGATAGTCTACCTTTGCCCTCTGGTCTTGATTTTCTAACTTGTTTGGGAAATATTTATCTAAATAGATGATAAGGTCAGTCTTTTACAGCTATCACCTGAGTTTTTCTCATCAGTGACCTCTGGCTTCTACAAAGATCTGTTCTCTCTATTCCCCTAACACCATGCCCAATATCTTATAAAACATTCCACAGCATCATGTTATAGAAAATAAATTAGAAGACAAAACCCTAAGTTCTAATCTTAGTCCTCCAATTTGCCAAACATGTGACTTTCTCCAAGTTATTTACCCAATGGGAAACTCAGTTTTTTCATTTTCAAAATAGGGAACATGTCCTGCAGACTTAAGAGACTAAAGATCAAATATAATAATGCATTTGTGCCTTGAAAACTGTACTTCTATATAATGCAGAAGGTATTGTCTACTCAACAAAGAAGCAATATAGCATAGTGGCAAAGATATTGAAGTCTAACTGCCAGAGTTGGAATCTTGGCTCTATCATTTACCTTTTCATATGTAACATAAGGATTATAGTACCTACCTCATTGATATTAGCTCAATCATATTAGCTATTATTGGTATTATTAAATGTCTACTATGTGTTAGGCATTCTACTAGGTGCTGGTAATAAAATGGAGTCAAGACAGATATGACTAATACTTTGCCAAAATCCTCTATCTCCTACTCCATATATTACATTTTCTAAGTCATTTATGTCATATATACTTTACAGCAAAAAAAAAAAAAAATCTGAGCAGTAAAGCATTTCTATGGAGCCTTAAGATAAGACTCCACAACTCCACTATTTCTTTTATGTGAACATTTCCGATGAACACACAGTGACTCTAGTATTCTTTACCTAATTCATCACTTGAGTTGAAACTCTCGTGGTGTCTTCTGGGTGAACTGTTTGGGATATGTCTCTATCAAATATAAATAAACAATTATACTGTTTCTGAAAGTAACATGCAAAGACTACCTACTTCTCAATCACCTAAAATGCTAATTAAAAGGCAGATTCTTGGACCCCATTTCAAAAGCTTTGGCTGGAAGATATGGGAATCTGCATGTCTAATAAGTTCCCAATGTGATTTTTATGAAAATCCCATTTGAGAAACACATTCCCAAGAGAGAAAAAAAACCTCCACTAAATAAGAAATCTGTAACCAAAGGAAATACTGAAGAATAATGATCCAAAGCTTCGTGAAAGAGGAAAATTTTAATCTTCACCATAAATTTTCACATACCTGTCTCCAAATAGGGTGGAGTCAACAATGCACGAAGATCAAACCAAAACTGACTTGAACATATATACTTTAACTGTGAGTGTTCAAGCAAATCTTATTCTGGAAGCCAAGGGGAGGGAGGGTGGAAAGGGGACACTGAAAAAGCTTACCCGTATATCAGAAGCAGCAAAGAAAACAGTGTTATTGCAATGGTCACACCTACTAAACTAGGGTTTGGTGACCTCAGTAAAATGGAACCACTTTCTTTTAAACTCAGACAACTAAAGATAGACCTGCCTACTACCAATTCCCCATATCTACCACAAACTCTGAATAATCTCTCATATGTAAATCTTTTCTACTGGGATTTAAGCTGGTCCTGTGACCAATCTGAGCAAGAAGAAATATGGCTTTTTAAAAAATATATATAAAAGTATATTGAAATAACCAATTAAAATTAAAATTTATACCTCTTGGTCTGATTGACAGTTATAGATCTCACTGAGATATGGAAGACAATCAAGAAGCTCTGAATATTTAGTGGGTATAAAGTTTCCAAATAATAAGTCAAAACTCATGAACAAAATATGTTTCTACCCATTAAGCCACAGTAGCCTAAGATCTGCTCTGGTTCATATAATAAAATGCCCTAGAGGCTTTAGCTCCTAATGTGGTAGCGTGTTTAGTACTGAGACTGATAGAAATTGGATGCCTAAGGCGGAAAAAGATGCCCCACCTGCCCACACTAAGCATCCTAAGTCAAGTCGGGCAGCAGAGCAGGCGGGCGGGGCCGAGATTTCTCCTGCATCACTGCGCTTGCTCTTCTCCGCTTGCGTGAGCACCGCCCACTCACTCACGGCGTGAACCCACTGGGCCAGCCTCTCCTTCCCCCTCCTCTCGGCCTGGTGCTGAATCATGAGCCCAATCGTGAGCCCAATATCTCCGAACGGTAAAATCAAAGAACAATGCCACTCTGAATGGGGTACCAGGTTGGGGTGGGGCAGAAGGCTGGAAATCACAACTTTGCTTTCCCCTCCCCAAATTCCCCACCCAATCCCCAAATTAAAATTGAGCACTGCAGCGCTGGGGCACTCCCAGGCGGGCGTCCCTTCTCTGCTGCTCAGGTCTGCAATGCTCTCACGGGGCCCGCGGGCTCCCCGCTTCATTGTTCTAGCCCCACAGCCGGCTGGGAGCCCGCGCCCAGGAGAGCTCGCAGCTCCCTGGAAGTGGGGGGTTGCGGGTCCCCTACCCCTTACTCCTCTCCACGGAGTAACAACAGGCCCCTTCCCACCCTCATCTCCTTCCTGCCAACCTATCGCCAAAGCGGAACCAGGCGGTCTGAGGGAGGCGAGGGCTGGGTGCTGTCCAAATGCTGGGGAGAGGTAGACTAGGGAGGCGGGAGAAACGGGAGGCTCTGGCTGCTCTAAACCGCAGCCCTCACCTACAGCATGCAGTTACCTGGGTGCCGCTCTGCCATGGCTCCTCTGGCGCGACAGGGAGCAGCTCGGACGACTCCCAGCCCTGGATGCTGGCGCCCGGTAGTCCTTGTCCCTCCTCCTCCCCAGAAGCGGAAAGTAGAGGGCCGGACCCGTGCATAAGTCACCACATTCTACTCACCCCAACTATTCCTGTCCTTTTGGTTCTTGGCCATGGTGGTCCAGGGACTGGTGGCAGTGAGGCGCCGTCGCCGCGCTCGCTCTTCTCCGGGGCCCCAGGTTGCTGGCAGTGGGAGGTTCTGTGCCCGCGCTGGGCGCAGTATGCTCAGACTCTGAGGATGTTGCTGTGGCGCTGGTGGGAAGGAGAAGGGAGGAGAAAACGGATGAACCAAGCTCAGCATCACAAGCCCGAATTCACACAAATATCAGCGTCACACCCTCCCTACCTCTGCCCACCCCCAGAGCGCGAAGACAGTGACAGACGACGTGCTGTAACATTTTCAATGGAAAACACACATAAACAAACAGCACCCCCTCACACTCTCAAAGAATTTAACAGCATTATCTAGTCACAGAAATACACAAACCAATAGACTGTATTACGCTGGATGCTCAAATACCTGTTTTCTAGAACAGTTACACATTAGTACAAACATGGTGGCAACGTTTATGTAACTTTTAAAAAGTTAAAATAATCCACATTTGTCTACCAGGTACCATTTCCCCCCATTTTAAAAGCAAGGTCATGTTAGTAAAGAGGGTATTATGCATTTTGTACCTGTTTACCAAACAGGCCTGTCTTTTAAAATTAGGATAAGCAAAATTAGATCAAGATCAAGATAAATGAAAGCTGAAAATTCATTATAATCTGTAATTAAATGTCTAGCAGGCAAAACTTCCCACTAGATTTGTAAAGATAACGTCTGGATTTATATGGGCAAATATTTGAAGTAAAGTCACACTACAGAGTCTGCGTGAGCCTTGGCAGCCACAAAGGTTGCAAACAATTTTAAAGGGAAAGCAAAAGGCAGTAAGTACTTAAAAATATACTTTCAATCTCTCTTTTCCTTTCTTCCTTTCTGCCTACAAACTTAGTTTTCAGTATCTTGGACACACTGTGCCTTCATGCTGCTTGACCTTTGAGATACCATCATCCCATTCCACTCCCTCACAGTTTTCTCCTGCATTTGGTTGTTGGCCACACTTACATGTCAGTTTTGACCAGCAGATTGCAGCTGGCCTCTTAATTACCAGGTCCTTAATTTCTGCTTGTTCCTCATCAACAGCTCCTCACCCTATGTTCACTCAACATAATTCACTATGGTATCTTCAGACAGGACCTCCATGCTGATGACTCCCAAATTTATACTTCTGGTCTTAAACTCTTTTGAGAAAGGATCATCATAACAGAGCAGAATTTATAACTGCCTGAGGTCATCTTCACTTTTTTTACTAACACTTCAAAATCAACTTATCAAAAAACAGTCTTACCTACTACTGCCAAATTTTATGCATCCCATATTTCAGTTAACAGTTCTAGTGACCTCAGAACTGTGAACACTAGAAATCAAGTTTATAGTTTTAATGGGAACTGTGTTCATTAGAATTGCATTTCCTGACACTAATAAAACAACATAGGAAGACAGGAATTATCTCACTGCTGAACCTACAAATCAAATTCACAGTACAAAAAGAAGTGTTTTGTACTTCTTCTTGTATTATTATTATTATTACTAGGGGCCCAGTGCACAAAAATTTGTGCACGTGGGGGTGGGGGGGCCTCAGCCCGCCTGTGCCCTCTTACAGTCTGGGACCCCTCAGGGGATGTCCACCTGCTGGCATGCCTGGCCAGTCTGGGTGAGGGGCTGACGGCCATTGGCAAGCTGGCCAAGCCCCCCAGTGGGGACCCTCACCCCATGGGGGTGTGGCCAGCCTGGGTGAGGGGCTGAGGGCTGTTTTCAGGCTGCCCACAGTCCCTTCAGGGTTTGGGTCCCTACTGGGGTACCTGGCCAGCCTGGGTGAGGGGCTGGGGGCCGTTTTCAGGCTGCCCACAGCTCCCATTGACCCAACATTCCAGCAAGACTGGCTGGAATCAGGTTTCTGGGGTTTATTCATCTTGTGTAATTGAAACATTGTTGCCTTGAGCAGAGGCCCAGCTGGCCTAGGCAGGCAGTTGCAACAGAAGCCTCCTGTTTGTTTAGCTCCATGGCTGCCGGCCTCCATCTTGGCTGTGTTAATTTGCATACAGCCACTCTGATTGGCTGGTGGGTATGGCTTAGGTGTCTCAGGGTGATAGTTAATTTGCATATTACTCTTTTATTAGATTAGATTATTATTATTCTATAACTTCCAGCTCACATTCTACCGTTTCCCCAAAAATAAGACAGTGTCTTATATTAATTTTTGCTCCCAAAGATGAGCTAGGTCTTATTTTCAGGGGATGTCTTATTTTTCCATGAAGAAGAATACAGTACACATTTATTGTTGAACAAAAAAAAAGGAAATTATTACCTTTGTGTCCACACAATGTGCCCGACTCCTGCCCCGCACGACTCACTGTCTAATTGTGAGTCAGCCAGACTCTGTCAGGGCAGAGTGAGCAGCAAGCAGCAGCTTGTCCTGGTGGCATCGAGGGCTCTCTGTCTGCTTCGGCTATGCTGCGGCCAACAGTGAGCTGTGCAGCAGCACCGGCTGCTACGGCTCAGAGTCCAGAGTTATAGTAGCTTTGGGGAGCCTTATTATCGGGGAGGTCTTATGTTCACAGGAGGCCTTATTATTGGAGAGGTCTTATTTTTGAGGATGTTTTATTTTGGGGGGGATGTCTTACTTTCGGGGAAGCACGGTAGCATGAACATCCCTTTCAGGTGAATCCTATTAAAAAGAGAGTACAGCCCTGGATGACATTGCTCAGTGGTTAGAGTGTCAGCCTGAGAACCCAAAGGTGGCGGGTTTGAATCTAGTCAAGGGCATGTACCTGGGTTGTAGGTTCTCTACCCCAATTGGGGCACATGCAGGAGGCAACCAATTGATGTGTCTCTCTCATATTGATGTTTCTCTCCCTCTCTCTCTCTCTCTCTCTCTCTCTCTCTCTCCTCTCTCTCCTAACCCCTTCATTTCACTCTCTTTAAAATCAATGGGGAAAAATTACCCTCCAGTGAAGATTAACCAAAACAAAGAGTACAGTAGATTTTACAAAAATAATTGTTCTATAATATCTATTTCTAATTGAAAAAGAAATTTATTTTTTTAAAAAACCCTTTCCCCATTGTAATTAATAAGTAATCTGTGGGATGTACTTGGTGACTGTGTGAATATCTTGGCCAAGAATTTTTCATTCCATGGCTGTTAGCATTCATTATCTTTACCTAGATCAACTTACATTAGTAATTTTAAAATGGTGTTTTTAAAATAATTACATCATTTATTTTACATTTTATATTTAGGGGGAAAATATTTTAGAATATAATACAAGTAATCCTGTTATGTGCAGATTTTTAATATTTCCTACAACTTTTGTGATATTATACTAGTTAGTATAGTTTTGGTAATATATTTAAAATTGTATTTCTTGAAATGTTAATGTTGGTGGCATGTAACTTTAATATTTAAAATCATTTTTCTTGAAATATTGTATTTTGCATATAAAAAATAAAAATACTTAAAAATACATTGCTGCAAGAGATACCTGATATTTTACTGCCTATATTTTCTTCTTGAATTTTTATAGTTTCCTAGCTTATATGTCAGTCTTTTATCCATTTTAAGTTTATTCTTATGTATGGTATAAGTTGGTGTCCAATTTTCCCAACAGCATTTATTAAAGAGACTATCTTTAACACATTATTTGCTCTTGCCTCCTCTGTCAAATATTAACTGACCATATAGGCATGGGTTGATTTCTGGGCTTTCTGTTCTGTTCCATTTATCTATTTTTCTGTTTTTATGCCAGTACCAGCCATTTGATTACGATGGCTTTATAGTATAGTTTAATATCAGTTGTTGTGATCCTTCCAACTTTGTTTCTCTTTCTCAGGATTGCTGAGGCTATTTGGATCTTTCTTGGTTTCATATAAATTTTTGGAATATTTATAGATCTATGAAATATACTGTAGGTATTTTAATGGAATTGCATTGAAGTTATAGATTACTTTGGGTAGTGTGGAGATTTTAATTATGTTAATTCTTCCAATCCATTAATACGGTATATGCTTCCACTTATTTCTATCTTCCTCAATTTCTTTCTTCTAAGTCCTATAATTTTTTGGAATACAAGTTTTTAACCTTCTTGGTTAAATTTATTCCTAGATACCTTATTAATTTTGTTGCAATAGTAAATGGGATTGTTGTTTCTCTTTCTGATAGTTCATTATTGGTGTATAGAAATGCCACTGATTTCTGAATGTTAATTTTGTATCCTGCTACTTTGATGAATTTTTTAGATCTAGTAGCTTTTGGGTGGAGTCTTTAGGGTTTTCTATATATAATACCATGTGAATAAAGGCATTTTATGCCCTCCTTTCCAATTTGTATGCCTTTTATTTCTTCTTGTCTGATTGCTGTGGCTAGGACTTCCAGTATTATGTTGAATAAAAGTGGTGAAAGCAGACATCTCCGTCTTATTCCAGATCTTAAGGAATTTCTGCCCATTGATTATGATGTTTGCTGTAGGGTTTTCACATATGGCCTTTATTATGTTGAGGTATGTTCCCTCCCCACTTTGCTGAGAGATTTTCTCATAAACTAGTGGCCCAAAGCATAGATTCATGCACACTGAAAGGAAATTAATTAGAAGAAACATTTTAATATTGTTATTCACTCTTTCTCTATAATAGAAGTCAGAGATGAAAGAAAATTAGTAAAATGTATATGAAAATAATATATAAATTGATTAATAAACAATAACAACAATATAACAGCAAACATGATATAAAAACAGGCAAAAGTGGAATTGCACAGCCCTGCGAGGAATCAGGCTCCCTCCTCACTGGTTCTGGGGTGAGTCACCTGAGAACCGCCATTGCCAAGTCACTGCAGCTCAGCAGTAAACCAGATTCAGGCCATCAATGCCCCAGCAACAGCATAACCCATGGCTGAAGGTGGAATGGTGTGGTCCTGTGAGGAATGGGGCTCCCTCCTCTCTGGTTCCAGGGTGCATCACCTGAGAACCTTGGCAGCTCCTGTGTTGAGCATCTGGCCCCTGGTGGTCAGTGCACATCATATGTACCAGCTGGTCAGATGGTCTCTTAGCCTTCTATATATATAGATGAGTGCTGGATTTTGTCAAATGCTTTTTCTGCATCCATTGATATGATCATATGGTTTTTATCCTTCATTTTGTTTATGTGGTGTATCACATTTATTGATTTGTAGATATTGTACCAACCTGCATCTCCAGAATAAATCCCCCTTGGTCATGGTGTATGATCTTTTTAATGTGTTGCAGGATCTGGTTTTTCTAATATTTTGTTGAGGATTTTAACATCTGTGTTCAGGGATATTGGCCTATTATTTTCTTTCTTTGTAGCATCTTTACCTGGTTTGGGAATTAGGATAATGCTGGCCTCATAAAATGAGCTTGGGAGTTTCCTCTCCTCTTGAATTGTTTGGAATACTTTGAGGATAGGTGCTATGTTCTTCATTGAATGTTTAATAAAAGTGACCTATGAAGTCATCCAGTCCAGTACTTTTATTTGTTGAGAGTTTTGTTATTACTGCTTCAATCCAACTAGTCTTAATCTGTTTATTCAGATTCTCTGATTTGTCCTGAATCAGTTTTGGAAAATTGTATGGTTTTAGGAATCTATTCATTTCTTCCAGATTGTCCAATTTGTTGGCAAATAATTGTTCCGTTGTTTGTAATATTTTCTTACAATCTTTTGTATTTCTTTGTAGTGTCAGATGTTATTTTCCTCTTCATTTCTGATTTTATTTATTTGGGTCCTCTCTCTTTTGTTCTGACTCTGGTTAAAGGTTTGTCAATCTTGGATATCTTTTCAAAGAACCAGCTCTTGGTTTCATTGACCTTTTGTATTGTATTTTTAGACTCCATTTCATTTATTTCTGCTCTGATCTTTATTATTTCCTTTCTTCTACTCACTGTGGATGTTGCTGTTGTTTTTTCCATTCCTTTAAGTGTAAAGTTAGATTTTTTATTTGATAATTTTCTTGTCTCCTGAAGTTGTTCTGGCTTCTTTAAATGAGAAAAAAATTAGGAACTAAGATCTAGTTGATGGCTGGAGTGTCACTGTTTCCATATTTATACAGTAGCCCTTGTTACATATTTATTTTTTAAAACCATAAATTTAATCTATTCTAAAGAAATATTTCTCAGAGTATGAAGAAACATATATATATACTTACAGGGTTATTTATTGCAGCATTTTTTTGTAATTGTAAAATACTATGAACACTTAAATGTCCATATATAGTAGAGTGGTACACTATAACATATCTCTGCAATAGAATACTAGAGGTCTATAAAAAAAGAATACAGAAGATTTTTTTATGAATTGATATAGACTGATTTCCAGAATACACTCCTAAATGGGACAAAAAACAAAGGGCAAATACTTTTCCTTCCTGTAAGAAAGAAAAGCATATGATAAAATAAATGTATCTGTTCATCTGTGCAAAAGAAACACAGGAATTTGCTAAAACAGAAACTAGAAAAGAATATTATAAAATTGTGAAATCAATTCTGCACAACTCTGTGACTATTCTAAAAGTAATGAATTATACTATTTAATTTGATGAATTACATAGCAGGTGAATTGTATCTCAAGTCTTTTTTTTTTTTAAAGGTCAAGTTTCTTTTAAATCTGAAAAAAAAAAGTAAAAAGAAAAGCTATTCTTCCATTTGTACTTTAGTACCCTAGACCTTCTCTCTTCCTGGCACATCTGGGATATTACTCCATAAAGTATTCCCTCCTCTCTGTATCCTCAATTATTTTTTCTTCCATTGGGTTCTTCACCATATTAATTTCCCCCATCATGAGATAAGGGCTTTTTCAATTAAGAGTTCCCCAGTAGGTAATGATCCAAATTGCTCCTTCCCTCTATAGCAATCTTGCAAAAACAATATTTCTAGCAGAATGCTTTTGGCTGCAAATAAAAATGGCTTAAACAAAAAGGACTTTTACTGTTACATAATTTTTCTTGAAGATAGGTTGGTTCTATGGTGGCTAATTCATCAGTTCGACACCATCATGGACTAAATTATTTAGGATTTAGATTTAGCTGTTGTAAAAAATAACAATGACTTAAACAAATATTTATTTCTATCATGAAATAATTTGAGCAATAACACATCCAGGGTTAATATACCAAAGAACCAAGATGTGGACACTTTCTTTCATTCTCAACTTAGGACTTCCACTGTATAATCCAAGATGGCTGCTTGGGCATTCCAGCCAGATAGATGTGAAGAATCTATAGATCCATTCTAAAAGTACAACCCAGAAGTTACACATATCACCTCTACTCAAATACTAATGACCAGTACATGTGCCACCTAGTTGATAAATATACCATGTATCCAACTAAAATTTAGGGAGTCTAATACTAAAGAAATAAGGGAAATGGATATTGGAGATTACCAGCCGACTTTGCCACGAGAACCAATGTTGTGCTCTACCATCCTCTGTGTGTTGGCTTATTTTCTAATGAGGGCTCTTCTCACTGCTCCAAAATGGCATTTGCCATTCCAGTCATCAGAGATAGATAGGCATAGAGAAAGAAAAAAAAAAGCCATATCTGTGTCTCATGTACCTTGTTAAAAGTGAGGAACATTCCTAGAAGCATTCCAGCAGACTTTGCCTCCATATATCACTGTCCTGAATTATTTAAGCCTAAAGCATTCCTTTAACAAGAGGAATGGGGCTAGGCAATCAAGATTTGTCCCCTAGGATTAGGGAGTGTCTCAGTCTCCTCTCATGGACATAGCCACTCTGAAAAGGTAAACACAATTATAGTCCTGAATAGTAAGGAAAGAAGATAGAGGAGAGTTTTGAGCACAAGGCTCAAGGTGATAACCATAGCTTCCATTTTCTTCTTATCTTCCACTAGTATCTCATCTGAAGGAGTGACCCAAACTTTACTCTGATAGGATCTAATTTCTTATGGTCTTACCTTTACTGGGTTGCTGCAGTTTCCCACTGCCCAGTAATATTGGACATATGAACACCAAGAGTTACTTGGCACATACTTGGAGTTCTAGACATAGTCCTTCTTGCTGTCTTTGAGAAGCAGCAACCAATTTACCCTCAGTAATTAAGGTCCAATCACCTCAAGCAGTATAATGACACACTCTAAGTTGGTTCAGTGGTCTTAAGACCTCATATCAGCCAGGTGGTAGATTAAGCTTCTTATTTAATAGAACTATGGCCATGTTATCAGGAAATAGTATCTGTGCCCTAAGACAAAATTATAGAGACAAAGTTGTAGAGACAAGAATTCTTCAAGTGAGTTCTTAGGGATAAAAGAAAAGCCGCTCCTATATCTGCCTCTTGGCTCCTAGGCCCATATACAGGGATATTCCCACTGAATCATGGATCCCAATTTTATTGTGCCATCTCTGTCATCATCTCCAACCAACCAGAGAATTTTTCAGGGATATCTGTGGCTCTTTACACAATGCATTAATAAAAGTAAATTTGATGGGCACACCTAGGGATGGTATGGATAGATATTAACTAAGCAGGATGCACGTAATACAGCAAGTCCAACATTCCCATCTTCTTGAATCTCAGATTCCTTCCTGTATAGTATGACAGGAAAGTTCTGGCAACTCAGCATATAAACTACCAGATTCAAATAACCAATTTAGAAGGACTACCAGTTGCTCAAGTCAACAAATCAAATCTAAACCTCAGGTAAGTATTTGGCATAATTCTAAAATTTTTTCAGTACATAAACTCTCTTCTTCAAGAATAGGTCTTGTCCTTCTCCATCAGGGCTATGCTGAAATCTAACTCTTATTAAAAGTTTTCAACTTCGTTCATATTTGTCCAAAGGCTCCCATTTCATGCAGCAGGGTCCAGTTCTCCACCAGTGCTCTTACCTTGTCATAACAGATCCAGGTATCACATTTAATTGACATTGCAACTCTGTAGCCTTTACCATTAGGCCGTGGCTTGATTCCCTGCCATTTCTGCCCTGTAGTTTCCAAGCTATCAAAGAAGCTTTCAGGTTTTCTACTCATGCCTTAAGTTTGAAATTCAAGGCTCTCTGTCTTTTTTCCTATGTATTCTCAAAGAAGCAGTCAGAGCAAATGACACCACAGTTTTTAGTAATCATCATTATCAAAGCAGTTAAGTGCTAGAGGTTGGTCTTCCAATGCTATGCTTTCCATCAGCATTTCATCACATGCCACTATTGATAATTATCTGAGTAATTATAATGACACTCTGTGCTATGAAATAACATTGTTCCACTTTCCCGGACAAATAGTTTATACAGGTAATCATCGGATATGTGAGTAATACCATACCAGAAGCAAGGATTTCTTTCCTGAGGTTACTTTCAATTCCTCTAGCAATCAGGGTTCTGACAATAAAAGGGTAGCAAAGAAAGAGAAGCCAATAAAAGGACTATTTATAAAACGAGGACAGGGTTTAAGGAACCAACAATGATAGTGAAGCACCCTGAAACTAGCAACAGTGGGGAGCTATTATCATTCTTAGCTTAAAGGATCAAGGGAAAAAAGAGCTTATTAGAATCCTGCAAGAGCTGTATACTGTAGGATAGGGCCACAGCCAAATATTGTGAGCTCTTCTGCATTAGTTGCTCAAAATACTAGTCTAAATGAGGTGCAAGCAAACTTTAGGCACCGCTTCTGAACATCATACTCATGTTTTGAGAAAACTGTTAAGGAACAACCTAAGGTTATTTGTAATATGTATCTTTTCTTAGTTACTGAATTTGCAGACAGGACCAATTTGTGAGTTGAATACAGGCGCCCTGTTACCAATTCTCACATAAACCATAAAACTACCATGTCGGGATCAGGGAAATGAGAAACAGCATTTTAACATATCAGATGAGCAAGTCAAGCTGGATAAAATGGGTTGTGCACTGCCTTCCTCAACTCTTCTTTAATATATATATATATATATATATATATATATATATATATATATATATATTTTAGAGAGAGAGGAAGAGGAAGAGAGAAAGAAACATAAATCAAGTGCCCTCCATACATGCCCTGACCTGGGACCAAACTGGCAACCTTTTGGTGCACATGATAATGCTCAACCAACTGAGCCATTCTAGCCAGGCTCAACTCTTATGTTTAAAACTTCCATCCTAATGACTTGTTACTGATTCTAAATGAGATACATGTTCTACCACCACCCAGGAGAAAATAGAATTTTCTTATATGTACTTTGAGAACATGGTTTTTACCTCATAGAAAACTGGACATAATTAGTAAGAGAAATAATAGGGCTTTTAAAAAATTTATTGACTTTAAAAAAATTTATTGACTTTAGAAAAAAGGAGAGAGAGAGAGAGACAGAGAGAGAGAGAGACAGAGATTGATTTGTTGTTCCATTTATTTATGCACTCACTGGTTAATTCTAGTTTGTGCCCTGCCTGGGATTAACCCACAAGCCTGGTGTATCAGGATGACGCTCTGACTGATTGAGATATCCGGTTAGGACCAAGAAAACATAGGTTAAGATTTTAAAATCCAAATCACAGTTATGGCAGATGTCTTCCAACATTTAACTAATTTATACTTAACAAACCTATAGAACAACCAACTCAATCACATAGAGTTATACTTTGCAACTAGTTTAGGTTGGAAGATTCATCAGGAGATTATATTGCTTAAACCTATATGTTCTATAGACTAAAATACTGTCCTTACATTTTCTGTTAGTCATTCTGTCTTGCATTGAGAATTGTGAACCTTAACTATATAGAAGTTACAATTTTTTTATGTCTCCAATTTTTAAAAATTCAGCTTTAGCTAAAGTTGAAACCTGAGGCCACAGATTACAATTAGCCTTTTATTTTAAAAATTTGAAAGAAGGGAAAAACACTGCAAAGCATTAGAACAAACCATTATGGGTTATTTATAGATTAGAGTAAAAGCAGGAATATACCACATTTTTCCGTGTATAAGACACCCCCATGTATAAGATGCCTCCCACTTTTCCAACCCAAAATTAAAAAATCAATATTTTAAACATAAAACAGAACACATTTTTAAAAATATATATATTTTATTGATTTTTTACAGAAAGGGAGAGGGATAGAAACATCGATGACAGAGAGACATTGATCAGCTGCCTCCTGCACACTCCCACTGGGGATGTGCCTGCAACCAAGGTACATGCCCTTGACCGGAATCGAACCCAGGACCCTTCAGTCCTCAGGCTGACGTTCTATCCACTGAGCCAAACTGGCTAGGGCAGAAGAACATATTTTTATTTAGTAATTTCCGCAGGTAATGTTTACATACAGTACTATGATATTATGCAGCATATCATTTGATTCAGCCTCTGTTGCATTACTGTTCTCTTCTTTATCATTATTAGTTCCAGACATATCAATTTCTTCAACTTCTATTCTATCACTGCTGTCTTCTGAATCATTGCCTATATATGTGAGATCATCCTCAAAAACTGGGGGCATTTTCTGAGCTTTGTGTTCTCATGGCCAACACTTCTCTCCTCATGAAACTGAAGCACTATTTTGCCTTTCCTGTAAAATCAACTATGTTCATTTTGCTTGCAAACATTCTTGCCTGACATTGAATAAGCTTGGTTGACACACATAAGCCACTCTGGTGGAACTCCATAATCCAAGTCTTAAGCCTCTGCTCCAAGTTTGCCCATTTTGCTGGTTTTCCTCTTAAGGTCTTCTTCTTTTTTGGCATCTTAAGGAGTTGTTCTTCCTGTTTTCTCCACTGTCTGGTCATACACTCAGTGGGAGGAGGTCCAAATTGTCTCTCTGCAGCTCTATTTCCATGCTCTTTTGCATAGCTGGTTACATTCAGTTTGAATTTTGCAAAGTAGGACAATTGCTTCTGGTATTTATCTTTTTATTTTTGACATCTTTATTGGCTCAGAATGCTCCAGTCCCTGTTGCATCTGTGCACTCTCCACCCCTACCTCCCCAGTTGACCCCAGCTGACATCAGTAACAATAAAGAAGCCTGTTTGACAAGGTATGGGCAGCTAGGCACTTGTGCAGCTCTCTCCTTGACTGACTTCCATGTATAAGACGCCCCTCGATTTTCAGTCTAATGATTTTAGGAAAAAAATAGCATCTTATACACAGAAAAATATGGTAGTTACATGACAGATATTATGAAGACACTAAGAATATAAGATAATCAGGTTGGGATGAAGGGCTTATGAAGCCATATATATTCTTACTAGGGGCCCGGTGCACAAAATTCATGCAGGGGGGGGGACGGTCCCTCAGCCCAACCTGCATCCTCTTGCAGTCTAGGACCCCATGGGGATGCCCACCTGCTGGCGTGCCTGGCCAGCCTGGGTGTGGGCTTGTGGGCCGTTTTAAGGCTTTCAGGCTGCCCACAGTCCCTTCAGGTTTTGGGTCCCTACTGGACAGCCTGGGTGAGGGGCAGATGGCTGTTTGCAGGCTGGCCAAGCCCCCCAGTGGGGTCTCTCACCCCATTGGGGTGTGGCCAGCCTGGGTGACTGGCTGAGGGCCATTTTCAGGCTGCCCACAGCCCCTTCAGGTTTTGGGCCCCTACTGGGGTACCTGGCCAGCCTGGGTGAGGGGCTAATGGCTGTTTGCAGGCTGGCCAAGCCCCCCAGTGGGAACCCTCACCCCATTGGGGTGTGGCCACCCTGGGTGACGGACTGAGGGCTGTTTTCAGGCTTTCAGGCTGCCCACAGTTCCCATTGACCCAACATCCCAGCAAGGCCGGCTAGAAGCAGGTTTCTGAGGTTTGTTTATCTTCTATAGTTGATACACTGTTCCTTTAAGCCGAGCCCTAGGTAGGTAATGAAGCCTTCTGTTGGCTTCAGCTTGAGGCTTCTATAATTGAGACAATGTTGCAAATATGTTGTTGCCTGGACCTGAGAGAATCCCAGGCAGGTGGCAAACAGTTTTACTCCTGCTGCAACGGAAGCTGCCTGTTTACTCTAGCAGCTCCGTGAGTGCCGGCCTCCATTTTGGCTGGGTTAATTTGCATACAGTCACTCTGATTGGCTGGTGGGTGTGGCTTAGACGTCCCAAAGAAATGGTCAATTTCAATATTATGCTTTTATTAGATTAGATTCTATATCATGTCATAAAATTGGGTAGTTTGTAAAAAACTTACCTGTTAGCTACAATTTTTTGTTACATAATTATTATGTAACAGTCAACCTTGAAACTATATGCTTAATTCTTTAGCATGTAAAATTAAATTTATGCATTGTATGTTTATTTTATGGAAAGTGAACTTGAATTTCTTTTTACCAAGCATGTAATATTTAACCACTAGCTATGACCTCACCAATCTAACTAAAATGAACTCAACCAGTAAGAATTTTAAAATCCTTAAGATTCTTTGGAGTTAGTATAAAGCACATGCTTTCCTCTTTGCATCAATTGTGGTACAAGTAAAATAATGATTATAGCAGACACACTTTTTAACCACCACGTAGAATCTCAACTTTTTCCATGCTAACCACCTCTAGTTGATGGTCAAAGCATATGGATCTGCCATTACTGGCAACATAAAATATCTTCACTCCAGGGTCTTATTGAAACCTCTGACCTCCAATTTTCTATTGCTTAATTCATATCAAACACTGTTTCAATAATAATATGCTTGGAGGATTATCAGAAGGAAATTATCCTTGTTTCAAACTGGGAATTTCAAGTTTCCACTTTATGAAGGCTCCTGAGGTAAATTTTTCTGATATTAGTCTTAGTATCAGGAAACAATATGCCTCTCTCTTGACTGATCTCACAAAACACTATAAAACTCTACTTTGGCTAATTTGTTACATTGTTCCAATACCCTATTTTCCCTCTCTTTAAATCATACCTATTGCCTCATTTATTTATTTTTGTCTTGTATTATAGTATGTACTTTCTGTACGATGTCTTAAATTTTCTGTAGAATAATGCAGGTATAAATAAGTAAAAATACAAAATTTTCAGACTACAGAAAGGATCAATGCTCATAGGGCCAGAGGTGAAAAAAGAAAAGAGAATCTATGACAGCAAACAAGTACTCGGATACCAACAGAACATTTGAAAAGATTTTGAGTCATTGAAGCCAAAAGTATGTGCCCACCAAAACAAGTGCCAAGAAGTTCTGAAAGAACAAACTGTTCTTCAACCATTTTCTCAATACAGCAAACACATAAGCTTTGTCCATAAAGCACTTAAGTCTGAGCTTGCTTATGTTCCCTAAATAAGTGCCCTTTGTGCATGGAGCACAAGAAAATACATATATTCCCTGTCCTGTTAAGGTGTAAACTTAATTTCTACAACTGATTAAAATGATCAACAAGGAGCCTACTGCCCAAGAACAGAACTGAATTGGATGTTCAAAGCCACAAGCCAACGCCTGCAACTTGTTCATTACTTTTCAGCCCCTCATTGTGTTGACTGTGTATCATCTGCCTTTTCTGTTCAAAACTTCTACTGGGCTCTAGAAATAATTTTGCCAGTGTAAGTCCAGCAAATTTATTTCTACCTTCATAACAAGAGGGGAACTGAAACTGTAAAACAGCTTGTGAAATATCAAATTACTTCCCGGAACTCCTGTTTGATAGCCTGTACACTGTGAAGTATTTTTGCTTTTTTGTTTGTTTTGTTAATCCTCACTTGAAGATATTTATTCCACTGCTTTTCAGAGCGAATGGGAGGGGAGAGGAAGAGAGAGAGAGAGAGAGAGAGAGAGAGAGAGAGAGAGAGAGAGAGAGAAACATCAATGTGAGAGAGGAACATGGATTCATTGGCTCCCGTAGGCGCCTGGAGGGGGTGGGGTGGCAGGCCAACGCTCTAACCATTGAGCAACCGGCCCAGGGCCTTAAACCTCTTCTGTTTGATTAGCCTCTTAGTAATCCTGTAAAATGCTTTGCAAACACTTTCTTGGATGTCAGATGCAAAACTTGATCCCTTTCAAACTACAGATAAGGATGGTGAGATATTGCCAAATACAATGGCCTGTCCCAGATGACACACTGAGGAAGCGGTAGAACCAGAACCAGGCTGTGGTGCCTGCCACTGCTTTTGCTTCTGCAGAACCCATGACCCAGTCATAGGGGCGATAGGGCGGTGAGACAGCGCGTGTGTCCAACGGGAATAAAAGGCCCTGACACTTCCTCGGAACGCAGGTTTTTGGAAATGTCTGGGGAGGGGGGGAACTCCGTACAAGACAGGTTGGGCAGGTGTGCGGTGCAGCCTTGAACTGGTACCACCGGGAAGAGTTTGCCAAACAGGAAGGTGCAGCAGGGTGTGCCGGGCTGGGCTGCCCGGGCACTCCCCCACCTCTTTCCCAGCGCCCGGTGCCAGGGGCCTTCTGGCCCGGCGCCCTCAACGTACTTCCCCCGTGACCGGGTGGGTGCGTTCCCTGCGCCCTCGCGCCCACGCTGCGCCCTCTGCCCGTCGCGACGTTTACCTGACAAAACCGGGGCCGCTTAGCGAGGCCGGCCGGCCCACGAGTGAATGAATGCCCGGGGCGCCCCTAATCTCGGCCGCGGGTAACAGAGCCCGGGCCTCCAGCAGACGCGCCGGGCCAGGGGCGCGCCCAGGAGGCTGCCGTGTCGCGACCAGGCCTCAGGGCGGCACTCTGGTCCCGCGGCCCGCGCGTTCGGGCGGGACTCCGCCGGGCGCCGACACCCGCCGGCCGGGAACGTGTCTCCCGGTGACGCAGCTGCGGGTGGCGAACGTGCTGCGACTGCAGCCGCGGCAGCCGGTCGCGCCTTCGCCGCCTGCGAGGACGTGCGGGCCCACGGGAGCCGGCGGCGCGGGACGGGAGCGGCGGGCGGGCGCCGCTGGGAAGCAGGACGCAGGCGCCGGACGTAGGACGCAGGCGCCGGCGAGGAAGTAGGTCCGGGCGCGGCGCTCCACGCAGCGGGGCCGCCCCCTCAGGTACCGAGCCGGCCCCGGGCCCAGCGGACGGCGAGGCCGGGCCGGGCAGTTGGCGGGCGGCCGCGGAGGGGAAGGGCTGCGGTCAGAACCGGGCCGCGGGGAGCCGGGGACTCTTCCTGGTCCGCTTCTTCGCGCCCCCCGGCGGCGGCGGCGGAAGGAAGGGGGCTGGGCCGCTCGGGGTCGTCGCCCGCGGCGCCGACCCGCCTTGGCTTGTCCCTCGTGCAGGCGGAGCTGCGGTCAGAGGCTCCATGTTGGGAAGCGGCGCCTCTCGCCCTCGTTAGCGGGAGTCGGGCGCCGCGGGCAGAGCCGGCGGGGCAGGCGCGGAGCGAAGATGGAGGCCCCGCTGCGGCCTGCGGCGGACATCCTGAGGCGGAACCCGCAGCAGGACTACGAGCTCGTCCAGCGGGTCGGCAGCGGCACCTACGGGGACGTGTATAAGGTGAGGCCGGCGGGCGCGGGCCCCGGGAAGAGGGTTTTGGGGTGCAGGAGGGGACCTGGGGGGGATGCTTTTGTTGTGGCGTCTTGGAGGTGGAAGCGGCTGGGGTCCCGCTGACTCCCTTCGGAGCACCGGGTGTTCGCTGCTTGCTCAAATCGCTACCGAGAAGCAGGACTAACCGCACACCTTCGCTCACCGCTGCCGTGCTTTTTTGTGGTGTAAAGGCATGCCGCCGCCTGTGGGAGGTACGGAAGGGAGTTCACCTCTCCTTACGGAGTCGCACTTGAGGTTGTAGCTTCAGCATGGAAAAATGCTTCCTGGGCGACGGGAAAGAATACTGACATTCCGACATTTGCACTTAAAAAAAACACACACACACACACCCTTTGAAACGGATGAGCTTGCTTTAAAAAAGTCTCTCAGTTATAACTGTACACAATCGAATACGGGGTCAGAATGACGTGAGCACAAACATCCTTTGCAGAAGATGCTTTTCCTGGCAGCAGTTTCACCCTTTGTATCTGGTTGATGATTGTTGTTTTGTTTTCACACCCCCCCCCCTTTTCTGGGATTCATAACATCCCGTGACCGAGAGTGGATAAGAGCTGCTGTGTTTTTAATTGTGCTCCTTTGCATCACTTGAGACAAATGAGGGTGAGTTACTCTTAGTTTGGGGTTTAAGAAAACCTAGAGAAGCAATCCCAATTCCCTCCAGCCGCCGAGTTCTTCAAGGACCAGGAGGAAGGAGATGGTTTTAGATTGCCTCATGCGTTGTGTTCTCGGTCCCAGAAAGGGAGCATTAATGCAACTCATGTGGGTATACGAAGGGAGATTTCCTTTGGTTTTGCAACAGCTCCGTTCATTGGATTTAATCACGACATGTAGTCGCATTGTTCCAAACAACGCTCTTGCATGTAGCTGAAAGGGCCGCGCATATCATATGGAAAGTAAGCAGGAGGCTCCTCGCGCCTATGTGGTGGCTTTGCCCGGGTGGTGGTGTGGAAGGAAAACATTCTTTCTTCCTATTTTTCTGCTTTTGTTTAACATGCTCCCATTAACACAATTTAAGGTGGTGCTGTGACAGCTCTAGTGCTGTTTTATTCTACGGGCATGGACTGTAAAGTGTAGGCTTTCTGGTCCTTGAAGAGGCATTTGAATTTTCTGAACGAGGCACTGTTCTAGATATGGGGATGTTGAATTGTGAGGTAGGTCCCAGCTCTTGCCTTGTATACCTTTGAATTCAAAGTGGGTAATTATAACAGGATCCTCTTTTGCTTTATGTAGAATCAATAGGTAATTAACTCGGCTGTTTACGCATGGATTAGTCATTTTGTGGAATGCTCTTTAAAAAATTGAAATTCCTGTTTGCCTTCTCAGTCTTCCCTTTTAGTCATCTTTGTCTTATGATTCACTATGTATATAAGTGCTTTTCCCCACAAAAATCCGAAGACCTCTACTTTTTTTCTTTATAAATATGACAACTAAAGCAGCTCTCTGGAGTAGGACTTTATTCTTGACAAGGAAAGCAAAGGGTTATATTAAAGGGGCAGTAAATACTTGCCTTTCTTCCTAGTACTCCGTGTCCCTCTTCCACAATTTCTAAACTAAGGATCAAAGAATGACTATTTATCATACACCACCTTCACCACCACCCCTCCCCTCACATTCATGCTCCCTCACCTTTACATGTATTCTCATACACTAGGCCAGCTTCTGACTTCTAAACATGTTCAACTCTGGTTCCTTGTTTTTTGTTTTTCCTTGTTCTAATTACCTGGCATCACCTACCATCCTCATTTCAACCTGTTGCTCTCCTACCTGTCCATGAAGGCCTTGCTGAAATGCTCCTCCAGGAGCTTCACTACCCGCACCCCCTTCTCTCCAACCACATCTACAGCTCTCCCCTTTCCTTCATTCTGTTCTAGCCACACTGGCCTGCTGGCTGTTCCTTAAACATACATAATATGCATATTATGGGCCTTTGGGCCTTTGTTCTTGCTATCCCTTTTGCTCAGAATGTCTTTCCTCAGACAGCCCACATGGCTTGCTTTTACATCCTCTCCATGTTTTTTTTACCTACTTTATTTTTTCATGTGCACTTATACCAATTTAGTTTTACTTTTTTTTTCTTCTTCTTCTTCATTATCTATCTCAACCCACTACCCTACTCCAGGAAGGCAGGAGTTTTATCTGTTTTGTTCACTGCTCTGTGTCTAGTAACTCCTAGGATTACAACTAGGAACAGAGTAAGGCTTTCTAAAAATCTGCTGAGTGAATGAATAAATATCAATAATTCTATCACCTAGTTCTGTGGGCATATGCTTTTGACATAACAACACTAATTTAGCATTTAGTACTTTGTATTCCTGTAATGTCTGTTGTAATGTCTTGCATATGTACTTTTATTACAAATTTCAATTACTTGAGTTCTCTAGGAAAAAATATGTATTTTTGGAAAAATATTTCATAGCATATCTATTTTCAGTGCTCTAAGTCCTACAGAATTTTGCCAGTTTATATTTAATCTTTAGTATGCCTAAAAATGTGTACCATTCTGCTGTAGTGCTGAAGTTTTTAAAGCTCAGAGCAATTAGAGTAATTTTGCTGTCACTGTGTTTCTGGTGAGCTGAAAACCATAGGAAGGTTTAGAAGTATTCCCAATCAGTGATATAAAATAGTAACATTATTACAGTGAAGATAAGTTAGTCACTGTTCTAATCAGATATTATCTCTCTTTTTTTTTTTTTTTACACCTGAGATACCTTATAAAGCAGGAGCTCTAAAAGAACTACAACTTTCAGATTCTTGATGAATTATTTTTATGTTCTTCAAAACTGTAGATCCCCTCTGAAACACCTCTTTCCCCAAAATCTCCAAGATGGGAGAGCTCAATCTTAAACTGGCTATTCCCTGGTTTAAAAAAGCGGAATATAAATTCATTTAGATAGATAGGGTAAATCATTGAGGGCAAAAACAAGAAATGGTGGAGGGAAAAGTAACACAAGAGAAAAGAAATGTAGTGAAGATAGATAAAGGGTTATATTTCTCCTGAGCAAATTTTATTTGTAATTACTGTTAAAAAATTTTTTGTAATCCTCACTGGAGGATATTTTTCCATTGATTTTTATGGAGAGTGGAAAAGAGAGGGAAAGACAGAAATAATTGATGTGAGAGAATTGCTTGCCTCCTGCATGAGCCCTGATGAGGGCGCTGGGCTAGGGAGGAGGCTGCAACCAAAGTAAGTGCTCTTGGCTGGAATCAGCCCACAGGCTGGATGCTCACTAAATTGGATTCTCTGTAGTGAATATCTCTTTTACATATCCCTTTCTCTCCCCCAAGGCAGAACTCACGATTTTTGAATTGTTTTAGGCACTTTGAAACATATTCCAGGATTCTAGTCAATAAAGACAAAACTTGATATATCACAATACTTCTGTAAGCATTCCTTTCTTTAAGAAATATTGAGTGTCAACTCTGTGTTAGAGTATGAGGATGCAAACATGACAAAGTACATTGGCAACAAGGAATATATAATTTAGCCAGGAAAACAGACATGTAAACACTCATAATTTGTTCAGTGCCATAGTAAAAGATAAGTAGAAGAGATATCCAATTCTGTCTTTATTGGGGGATAGGAGAAGGGATGAGAGGAGAAAGGACTATGAAGTGAACCAGGGAGGATTAACAGGAAGGGGATTAACTGGATGTTAAAAGAATGCAGGGGTGCCTGGCCCGGGTGGCTTTATGGTTGAGCGTGGACCTATGAACCAGGAGGTCACATTTCGATTCCTGGTCAAGGCACATGCCAGATTTCGGGCTCAACCCCCTATGGGTGGCGTGCAGGAGGCAGCTTAACAATGATTCTCTCTCATCATCGATGCTCCTATCTCTCTCTACTGCTTCCTTTCTCTCTGAAATCAATAAAAATGTATTTTTTAAAAATGCAGGGTGATTTCCAGGTGGACAAGATGGGAAAGATATTCCAGGCTGTGGGAATAGTGTGCAAACACCTGGTGGCTTAAGCAACCAGGATGCATTTTGAAGGATCTGCATCTGCATTCCAGTGTCGGTGTGACCAAACCTGGCAGAGATTTTATAGATGCAGACCACAGCCTGTTTTCTGACAGAAAAGGACCAGATAATGGACCTTGTGTGTCATGTCGAAGAATTTGGATTTCTTCCTATAAACTGAAGAAACACTTTAGGAGGGAATCTTTCATGATGTAGAGGATGGATTAGACAAAGTTGCTGGAAGTATAAGGACCAGTCACTGAGTAATCCAGGTGAAAACTTTGCAAGTATACATTTAGGCACTGGTATAAGAGACACAAGGAAAGAGGATAGGTTTGAGTCATGTTTAGAAGATAATCAAAATTCCCTGGTGATTGATAGTGGAAAAACAGGTCATTAAAGGGATTTAGAATTTCTGGCTTGAGGGACTACATTAATGCTGTCAACAGAATTAGGAAATACCAGATTTGTGTGGTTTGGATCTTGTTTTTAGTTTTGGATGTAGGGCATTGCATAGATGGATATGTCTAATAAATGGTAGGAAATGCAGCTCTGACTTTCAGACAACTGGACTGGGGATACAGGTTTGGAAGTTATCAGATGGGTTGTACCTGTAAAGTATAGGTGAGGTCACCGAGAAGATTTTGTAGTAGAGTTGAGGAAAGGCTATAGTGTTAAAGTGGCAGAAGAAAATAATGTATATTGAAAGTATCTGAGAAGAAAGAAAGGTATAAGGAAATTATTTTCATAGATAGCAAGAGTTTCAAGAGCCCATCTTATCATCTGCATCCATTCTTGTTGCCTTCCATTCTGATGGCAGTAGGAAAATAATGAATTCTCAAAAAATATAAATCTGAGGTTTTGTGTCATTCCCCCTTTTCCATAGAATAAAGTCTTAGACTAATATGCCTTTAAGGCCCTGCCTATACCGACAGTCTCGCCATTCTGCTAATAAACTTCTTCAGCTTCTTATGTGCACTGAACTCTCTGTCCTTCCTTCTGGTTTTTGCAGGTACTATTTCCTTTTCCTTAGAACACTCTTCCTCTTCTCGTTCATCTTTTTATCTTCTACTCTTTATAAACATTGTACTTTTAGAAAAGCCTTTTCTGTTTCTTCCAGGTCATATCTATCTGCTGTGTGATTTCTTGCCATAATACTCATCATTTGTCACTCATAAGTGTTGCTGACAGTCTTCCTGCTCTACGCAGAGTGCATGAGAACAAGGACCTTGTGTTTACCACTGAATCGGGTATCCTAGCATAGTGCGTAGAACATAGTATGTGTTCAATAAATGTTTTGAAGGAGTGAGCCACAGAGTGGTCATATAAGTAAGAAGTTTGAAAGGGTTCATTAAGATCAAAAGAGTTAAGGTGTGAATAGTAAATAAGGAAGTAGAGGAAATGTAGATCACTCCTTGATGCAGTTTAGCTATGAAGAGAAAAAGAAATGAAACACACAAGTGGTTTTTTTAACACAGTTTCTGTTTTTTCTCTTTCATTGAAACTGATAACAGCTTTCAGTTATTATCCTTTAAATTTTGTTTTATCACCCAAGTGAGCAGAAGTGTTGCTGAGTTTACAGAAGGAAATCAGACAATTTGGGAATTTAGAAAGGAGATTAAAGGCAAAAACTTAGGATGGGGTTGTTAGGAACCAATGTAGGGGATAAATTTAAATTTAAATATTTTTCCCCTCTCTCCCTCCCTTTCTCCCTCTTCCCTTCTCTTCCTCTCTGATGTAGAGACTCAGTTGATTTCCGGCCCCAGTTCTTCCCCTGTCAGTTTGATTAGGATGAGGCACATTGATAAATGGGGAGCTGAGGTGCAACAGGGTGGGTGACAGGATGAAAATGAGTATTTAACATTTAATCAATATTTATAGAGGGTCTTTCATGTGCTAGATGCTAGACACTGTTCTGGGTGAACAAAGTAGAGAAAGATTCTTGCCATCAAGAATCTGGGAGGAGAAAGACAATGAGCAATAAACATAAGCTGTATGATATGTTAGCAGATGATTTAAGATATGGAATGAAGAAAAAGTTGAACCAATGTGTTACTTCTCACACACATGTGCTCCCTTTTTAGGTGCCCTGTGCCTTCTTGCCCCCCTTTTTAACCCTTCTTCTTACCAATATCAGGACGAGCCAATGAGAGCATGACTTAATGTATTTTAATAGGCATAGCCTTTGATAAATTAGTAATAATTTTGCATTTTAAGCTTTTTGGCTCCTATCTTAATTGTAATAGACAGTGGAAATGCTTGGGTCCCTTACCATTCCACATCCCCCCCACTCCATTCCTGGAATAATTTCCAGTTATTCTTTCTGAAATAGCATTGATCCATGAGTAGGACTTGCCTTCCTATTTTGCCTCTCTTCCTTGCCTCAGCATAGGTAGCGTTCTAAGTAATGTGTTTATTTTAGAAAAATTTGACATGTGAATAAATGAAAAATTACCTCTATCTCCTTTGCCACAATATAAGCATTGTTGTATATATCTTTCTAGACTTTTAAAAAACTCATATTAAGGATATAAATAGCCCAGCAGGGTGTGGCTCAGTGGTTGAGCATCTATCTATGAACCAGGAGGTCATGGTTCAATACCCGGTCAGGGCTCATGTCTGGGTTTTTGAATCTATCCCCAGTAGGGGGCATGCACGATGCAGCCAATCAGTGATTCTCTCTCATCACTGATGTTTCTGTTTCTTCCTTTCCTTTCCTCTTTGAAATCAATAAAAATTTATTTAAAAGACAAATACATATATCAGACATTATATATAAGCATATACATAATTATATATATAATTTTTATTCTGTAGTACTTATTATATATTTGATAATGTACTTTTGTTTAACAGTACATTGTTAATTCCATACTGGTATCGGATAGCTAAATGGCCCAGCCTGCGTGGCTCAGTGGTTGAGCATTAATCTATGAACCAGCAGGTCACGGTTCAATTTCTGGTCAGGGCACATTCTTGGGTTGCAGGCTCAATTCCAGTGTGGGGGCAGCAGGAGGCAGCTGATCAATGATTCTTTCTCATCATTGATGTTTCTCTTTTTACCTCCCTCCCTCCCTTCCCATTCCTCTCTGAAACCAATAAAAATATATATTTTTAAAGATCATGCTAACTGCTTTTAATTTCCAATCATAATACAAATCTAACTATAACTTCTCCACTAGGTTTGATTTTTCCACCATTCTTCAACTCTTCATAAAAACTATTTTGCTCCTGTTTTCAAACCTCCAACAATGCCTCACCCTTTCTTTTACTCCCTCCTCTCTAACTATCCTGACTTATGATGATAGAATTTCACCTTTTCTTTGTCTAATATTCTTTAACAACAAATCTCTTTTCAGTGAGTTCCAGATTCCTAAATCCATGTAAACCTGACAGGCATCTCAACCTTAACAGTTTAACATGGAACACACAGTGATACCTGCTCCACAAAGCTATTCATCCTAACACCTTCCCAATCTAAATAAAATTTATGGCATCCACCCAGTTGCTTAAGTCCAAAACCTAAGGTCATTAGTTTTTATGGGATTAGTGGGTAATTGGTCTTTTTTTAAAAATTTATCTTTATTGTTCAGATTATTACAGTTGTTCCTCTTTTTTTCCCCCATAGCTCCCCTCCTCCCAGTTCCCACCCCACCCTCTGTCCCCACCCCTCCACTGTCCTCATCCATAGGTGTACGATCATTGTCCAGTCTCTTCCCGCACCCCCAACACCCTTTACCCCCGAAAATTGTCAGTCCACTCCCTTTCTATGCCTCTGATTCTATTCTATTCACCAGTTTATTTTGTTCATCAGATTTTTTATTCACTTGATTTTTAGGTTCACTTGTTGATAGATATGTATTTGTTGTTCATAATTTTTATCTTTACTTTTTCTTCATCCTCTTCTCAAAGGATACCTTTCAGCATTTCATATAATACTGGTTGGGTGGTGATGAACTCTTTTAGCTTTTTCTTGTCCGTGAAGCTCTTTATCTGACCTTCAATTCTGAATGATAGCCTTGCTGGGTAAAGTAATTTTGGTTGTAGGTTCTTGCTGTTCATCACTTTGAATATTTCTTGCCAGTCCCTTCTGGCCTGCAAAGTTTCTGTTGAGAAATCAGCTGATAGTTGTATGGGTGCCCCCTTGTAGGTAACTAACTGCTTTTCTCTTGCAGCTTTTAAGATTCTCTCCTTGTCTTTTGCTCTTGGCATTTTAATAATGATGTGTCTTGGTGTGGTCCTCCTTTGGTTCCTTTTGTTTGGAGTTCTCTGCGCTTCCTGGACTTGGAAGTCTATTTCTTTCACCAGGTGGGGGAAGTTTTCTGTCATTATTTCTTCAAATAGGTTTTCAATTTCTTGCTCTCTTCTTCTGACACCCCTATAATTCTGATGTTGTTACGCTTGAAGTTGTCCCAGAGACTCCTTACACTATCTTCATACTTTTTTGATTTTTTTTTCTTTTGGCTTTTTTGGCTGGGTGGGTTTTGCTTCTTCATATTTCATATCTTTGACTTGATTCTTGCGATCCTCTAGTCTGCTGTTGGATCTCTGTATATTATTCTTTATTTCAGTCAGTGTATGCTTAATTTCTAGCTGGTGGTTTTTCATATCCTCGAGGGTCTCACTAAATTTATCAGCAGTGTCTAGAAACTTCTTGAAAAACCTAATAACCGTGGTTTTGAACTCTATATCCAGTTGTTTGCGTTCCTCCATTTCTGTCTTTTGTGATCTGTTTCTTAGTCTCCGCATTTTGGCTTTCTGTGCTAGGTGTCCTATATAGGGCCCAGTGATTCAGCCTCCCCAATCACCTGGGGTGGACACTCTTGTTGTACGCCTTTGAAGGCCGGGTGCACAGTCTTGTTGTAGTTATCACTGGGAGGTATCACTGGGGGAAAATGACCTGCAGGCCTTTCTCCTTGTTGTTTGGAGTTTGGATCTATTGGAGTTCTGTCTCAGCTGCAGACCCTTAGGTTATGCTGCAGGCAGGCAGGCGCACAGCTTGGGCGGTGTTGTAGGTGGGTGGGGCGGGGTCTCAGAATCACCGGGGGTGGAACGACTCACAATGGCTTCCCCTCTGCTGATGCTGCAGTTTCTACCGGGTTTGGCGTCTCCAAGCCCTGGGGTCTGCGCACGATTCTCAGTCCCTGAATCTTCGCATCAGTGATCGCTGCGAATAGCACTGCTAGAATGCCACTGGTCTTCCGCCGCCCTGTTGCCCTACAGCCCGCGTCGCATTCAGTGCAACCTGGAAGTTTATAATCTCCTTCCAAGCCGTGGACCCGAGCGCCGCTGCCGCTCCCTTTCACTCACACCGCCGGGCCACCGCCTCCATTTCGCGGGTCCGTACCTTTCAGTTTGGGCGCAAGGGGCTTCTATTCAGTCTCAAAGCACTCCTTTTCTTGCCTTCTAGTTGTAAAGCTTCCCCTCCCTTGGTTCTGGAGGATGGCCGTTTATCTGTATAGTTGTATTTCTATAATGTAGGTGTGGAGGCTGCGCATTTAGGTATATACCTCATGCCGCCATCTTGGTTCTCCTGAATCTTATATAATTAGTAGATGTCCCACTGTGTTCACCAGACCTTGCTCCTTCAGATTACCACTTGTTCTGATTGATGGCACATGCACTTTCTGAGCAGCCCTTCAAAACGTACGAAGAAGTGGAAAATTGGGTCTCTGAATGGTTTGCCTTGGGCTCTAGCAGAGGGAGAGCAGAGTGGACTGGAGCTGAGTGAGGAGAGTTCTGGGGTTGGAGATAGGAGGGCAGCCTACCGGTTGTTTTCCTGTGCTGAGTTATTATTTCACAGAGCCGAGTAATTGGTCTTAATCAGATTAGGATTTTGCCAGGTTATTATGATAGAGGGAAAGAAAGATAAGAAAGTTAAGGATATTTCAAGAGAGTGATTATAAATAGCACTAGGGGCCCGGTGCACAAAAATTTGTGCACTTGGGAGGTCCATCAGTCTGACCTGTGCCCTCCCACAGTCTGGGACCCCTCTGGGGATGTCCACCTGCTGGTGTGCCTGGTCAGCCTGGGTGAGGGGTTGATGGCTGTTTTCAGGCTGACTAAGCCCCCCAGTCTGGATCCTCACCCCATTGGGGTGTGGCCAGCCTGGGTGATGGGTTGAGGGCCATTTTCAGGCTGCCCATAGTCCTTCAGGGTTTGGGTCCCTACTGGGGTACCTGGCCAGCCTGGGTGAGGGGCTGATGGCTGTTTGCAGGCTGGCCAAGCCCCCAGTGGGTTCCCTTACCCCATTGGGGTGTGGCCAGCCTGGGTGTGGGTATGAAGGCTGTTTTCAGGCTTTCAGGCTGCCCACAGTTCCTTCAGGTTTTGGGTCCCTACTGGGGTACCGGGCCAGCCTGGGTGAGGGGCTGATGGCGGTTTGCAGGCTGGCCAAGCCCCCCAGTGGGGACCCTCACCCCATTGGGGTGTGGCTAGCATGGGTGACGGGCTGAGCGGTGTTTTCAGACTTTCAGGCTGCCCACAGCTCCTGTTGACCTGATGTCCCAGCAAGGCTGGCTGGAAGCAGGTTTCTGGGGTTTATTTATCTTCTATAATTGGTACACTCTTCCTTTAAGCCGAGGCCTAGGCAGTTAACAAAACCTCCTCTCTGCTTCAGCTCTGGCTTCTATAATGAAACAATGTTTCCCTTAGAAGTCAGGCCTGGCCTGCTGTTTGCTTCAGCTCCTGAGGCTCTATCATTGATACTTTGTTGCAAATATGTTATTCCCTGGAGCAGAGAGAAGCCCAGGCTCCTGCTGCAACGGAAACTGCCTGTTTACTCAGCTCCCTGAGTGCCGGCCTCCATGTTGGCTGGGTTAATTTGCATACAGTTGCTCTGATTGGCTGGTGGGTGTGGCTTAGGCATCCTGAAGGGATGGTCAGTTTGCAAATTATGCTTTTATTATATAGGATGATGGATCATGGAACCCTAACAAGTTAAGCAAGAGTGTAAGAAATTGTGGTAATTGGTTGTCATAGGAAAATGCATTGGATTCATGAGGAGGAAGAATTGTTGGAATGGGAGGACTAGAGTATGAGTGAGATGAAAGGATAGAAGGTTATGATCAGGAAGTATAGTATTTGAAATCAAGATTCAGATAGAATGCCAAGGAATGATAAATCAGAGAGGAGATCTGGATGTTGAAGTTTGTAAGAATCGTGGCAAGAGAGAGTTGGAGAGGAAGACTGTGAGCCAGGGGCCATGAAGTCTTAACATGAACAAGGAGCTATGACCAAGTTAGTAGATGATAGCTACAAGAGGATGGTGGTTGATAGCCTGTGACCTTTCGCAGTCTGGGAGCCCTCGGGGACCACTTGCCAGCCATCAGCCCAGCTTGTGGCTTGAGTGGTGCTCCCCCTGTGGAGCATCTGCCCCCTGGTGGTCAGTGTGCATCATAGTGACTGGTCATTCGATCATCAGTTGATTTGCATAGTACCCTTTTATTATAATAGGAGGATAGGATAGGATAGGATGTTCCCTAATGCAAGACAGTTTTACTTCTTTGAAATGCCCATGCTTTTTTCTTTCCTAAGACCTTTGCCTGGAATTCTGCTGCTGTCCCTTAGCACCCACTCCTATGAGGAAAGACTCATTAAGTCTCAGCTTAGGTTTACTTCTTGGAAGCTTTCTCCAGTCAACTTTGGGCTCAGAATCCTGTTAGGTTGTCTTATATCACCTTGGGAACATTTTTCACACTTTATTGTATTTACTATTCACTTCTCTGTCTCTCTAAGTGATAAAAGCTCCCTGAAGACAAAAACTATTTTATTTCATTGCATGCCCAATATCAACAACAGTGCCTAACACATAATAAATATTCAGTATTATTTGTTGAATGAATGAACCAGTCAAAAACAATGTTCCATAAAGAAAACAATTATACAGCTTATGAAATAATTGACTGTGTTCTTTTTTGGACAAACGAGCTACTTTGCATTCCTTCAAACCTTAT
Source organism: Murina feae (assembly GCA_004026665.1). NCBI lineage: Eukaryota > Metazoa > Chordata > Mammalia > Chiroptera > Vespertilionidae > Murina > Murina feae. The sequence continues at coordinate 69,184 of PVJC01000643.1, read as the reverse complement.
AGGTCTTGTATTTGTATTGAAGTTCATATTCTTTAATCTGGGGTGTATAATTCTGACTCTGAGTGGTAGTCACTAGCCACTAGAGATTGCTTGTTAAGTATTGAGACATCTGGATTTTCTCTTGTTATGTTAAAGATTATTTTTATTGGAAGGGGGCATATTTAAAACTGATGCCCCTGGTTGGCTTCTTGGAAAAGTTTTGTGACTTTAAAACTATGCTAAGAGAAAGTTAACGGGGGATAGGATAAGGGGCCTCATGTCAACAACAGTAAAGTGAAATATAAGAGTTGAAGAGGGGTGGAGGAAGAAGAAGAGGAGGGGAAGGTGAAGATGAAGGAAGAGGGAGGAGGGGTGGAGAGAGAATGAGAAAAAGAAACATTGGATGTGAGGTACAAACATCCATTGGTTCCTTTCCTTACCCAGACCGGTTGTGATCAAATTCACAACCCAGGTATGTGCCTTGACCTGGAATCAATGTGCCTTGACCTGGAATCAAACTGGCAACCTTTCAGTGCACAAGACAAACCTATCACTATGGAACCAAACTGGCCACGGCACCGGTTTCATTTTTTTACCTTTGTTTTGAAAAATTGCCCTGGCTGTTATGGCTCAGTTAATTGGGCATCGTCCCATGCACCAAAAGATCATCACTTCTTTCCTGACCAGGCACATGCCCTGGTTGTGGGGCTCATGCAGGAGGTAGCTGATGGATGTTTTTCTCCCTCCCTCCCTCTCCTTCTCCTCCTCCCTTTCTCTCTCTCTCTAAAAATCAGTAAAAACATTTAAAAAAATTATCTTCCAACTTTATGGCTACTGAGATTTAATGTGTATATCTTCTTATTCTTTGTTGAACATTTATAGTTAAAATGTATCAACGTAAAGCTTTCCTTTAATTATTTATCGAATTAAAAATTTCACAGCATGTAGGAAAGTTCATGGCTGATAAAATAGCAACTGGATAATATTGTTGAAATAGAAATGGCTTAGTTAGAAAGATCAGCATCTTTAATTTTTTTTCTTGGTGCAAGTGGAAATCTAAGGCTAACTTTTTACTGGGAATTTAAAAATCCAAGACAGGAGAGTTTGAGTTAAAATACTTCCACAGTAGAAAATTGACTTGAAAATGTTACTTAGGAAATTAAAGAGAACTGCATTGGCAATGAGAGTAGAAACAACTAAGTGGAAAGGCTTTTTTGTCGATTTATAGTGATATTGATCTTATAGGTTAAGCTTTTCCACTCAATAATTTCAGTTCCTGATTAATAAGAGTTAAGCAAGAGATTTACTATAGTAAATATTTTATTAGATTTCTAGGTATTTAGTATACTCTCACGCACAGCACAATATTAGTGTATATCAGTAATCTACGAAAATGGATAGGAGTCAGAAATATATTTAGATCCTTTTTGTATAAGTGCTGTAGTACTTCTATTAGTTCCTTCTGTAAATATAATGCAGGATCTTCAAATTCTTATGGTTTAAAAACAAAAATGCTTGAGACTGTCACATTTAACTTGTTGCAGGGAAATGTTGGGTTTCAGACTTTGGATTTTAGTGTGAAATTGGATATTGAGTGCTAAATACCTGAAAGATCTCCTTAGTATATTGAATCTGTAAGGACTCTATTTAGAATATCCTTTTTTCTGAAAGCCTCTTTGCTTTCGTTATAAAAGAGCCTGGTACTGCTTTCTGTTTTAAAAATGCAGCTGGAAAATTACAGAATAAAAACATTTGCCCATCATCAGTTGTTCACTTGGAGAGAACAGAAATATGTCTTCAAAGTGGAGACTGGCATTTACGTATTTATTCTGTCAATGAGAGTTAGGGTTACAGTATTTTCTTTACTTTTTACTTAACTACATATATTTTGAAAACCTCTGCATGGTGTAGCTGAATTTTATTTTTATTTTTTATTAAATTTTATTGGGGTGACATTGGTCAATATGAACATAGAAATTTCATGTGTGGATTTCTAAATTACAAAATTTGTATATAGCACTATGAGCCCACTACCCAAAGTAAAATATTCTGTCACCTCATAGAAGGACCCCCTTCTCCTCCCACCTCCTTCCCTCTGGCAACCACCACACTGCTGTTTGTGTTCATAATTTTCAGTTTTTATCCACACATGAGTGAACCATATGAGTGAAATCATATGGTTCTTAGCTTTTCTGTCTGGCTTATTTCACTTAGCATAATGTTCTCAAGGTCCATCCATGTTGTTGCAAATGGCACTATTATATCCTTTCTTATGGCTGAGTAGTATTCCATTGTGTATATGTACCACACATATCATCTTTATCCAGTCCTCTATCACAGAACACTTTGGTTGTTTCCATGTCTTGGCCACCGTGAATATGCTGCAGTGAACATAGGGGTGCATATATCTTTGAGAATACATGATTTTTGAGTTTTTTTGGGTATATACCCAGGAGTGGGGTTGCTGGGTCATATGGTAGCTCAATTCTTAATTTTTTGAGGAATTGCCAGACTGCTTTCCATACTGGTTTGTACCAGTATACATTCACACTAGCAATGCATGAGGGTTCTCTTTTTTCCACAAGCTCTCCAACACTTGTTATTGCTTCTCTTGTTGATAATGGCGACTCCTAATAGGTGTGAGGTGGTATCTCATAGCTTTAATTTGCATTTTCCTAATTTCCAGTGAAGTTGTACATCTTTTCATGTATCTATTGGCTGTTCATGTCTTCTTGAGAGATGTGTATTTCAAGTCTTCTGCCCATTTTTTGATTGGGTTGTTTGGTGTTGAGTTTTTTTTTGTGTGTGTGTGTGTTTTGTTTTTTTTTTACTCTTTATTGTTCAGATTATTACAGATGTTCCTTTTTTTAACTCCCATAGCTCCCCTCCACCTGGTTCCCCCCCTACCCTGTGCCCTTACCCCCACCACTGTCTTCATCCATAGATGAAATATTTTTATCCAGTCTCTTCCCATATCGCTCATGAGAATTGTCAGTCCATTCCCTTTCTATGCCCTTACATATATTCTATTCACCAGCTTATTCTGTTCATCAGATACTTTTATTGACTTGTTATATTCACTTGTTGATAGATATGTATTTGTTGTCCCTTTGTTGTTCATACTTTTTATTTTTACCTTTTTCTTCTTCTTCCTCTTCTTAAAGAATGCCCTTCAGCATTTCAAATAATCCTGGTTTCGTAGTGATGTACTCCTTTAGCTTTTTCCTGTCTGTGAAGCTTTTTATCTGACCATCAATTTTACATGATAGCCTTGCTGGGTAGAGTAATCTTGGTTGTAGGTTCTTGCTATTCATCACTTTGAATATTTCTTGCCAGTCCCTTCTGGCCTGCATTGTTTCTGTTGAGAAATCAGCTGACAGTCGTATGGGTATTCCCTTGTAGGAAACTGTTTTTCTCTTGCTTCTTTTAATATTCTTTCTTTGTCTTTTGCCCTTGGCATTTTAATTATGATGTGTCTTGGTGTCGTCTTCCTTGGATTCCTTTTGTTTGAAGTTTTCTGCACTTCCTGGACTTGTAAATCTATTTCTTTCACCAGGTAGGGGAAGTTTGCTGTCATTATTTCTTCAAATAGGTTTTTAGTCTCTTGCTCTCTCTCTTCTTCTGGTACCCCTATAATTCTGATGTTGGTACGCTTCAAGTTGTCCCAGATGCTCCTTACATTATCTTCACACTTCTGGATTCTTTTTTCTTTTTTCTCTTCCAGTTGGGTGCTTTTTGCTTTTTCATGTTTCAAATCTTTGACTTGATTATTGCAAACCTCTAGTCTGCTGTTGGATCTCTGTATAATATTACTAAGTTTATCAGTGGATTCTAGAAAATTCTTGAAAAACCTAAAACCGTAGTTCTGAACTCTATATCCAGTAGTTTTCTTTCCTCCATTTCTGTCATTTGTGATCTATTTCTTTGTCTCCGCATTTTGGCTGCTTCCCTGCGTTGATAGAGTGGCTTTCTGTGCTAGGTGTCCTATATAGGGCCCAGTCATTCAGCCTCCTCAATCACCTGGGGTGGACACTCTTGTACGCCTTTGAAGGCTGGGTGCACAGTCTTGTTGTAGTTATCACTGGGAGGTATCACTGGGAGGAAATGACCTATAGGCCTTTCTCCTCGTTGTTTAGGGTTTGGGACTTTTGGAATTCTGTCCCAGCTGCAGTCCCTTAGGTTATGCTGCAGTCAGGCAGGCACACAGCTTGGGCGGTGTTGTAGGTGGGGTGGGCGGGGTCTCAGAATCACTGGGGCAGAGCAACCCGCGATGGCTGCCCCTCTGCCAACTCTGTGGTTTCTCCTGGATTTGGTGCCTCCATGCTCTGGCGTCTGCACACCCTTGAGTCCCTGCGTCAGTGATTGCTGCAAACAGCTCTGCTAGAACGCCACTCGTCTTCTGCCCCGTTGCCCGACAGCCCGCATCGCATTCAGTGCGACCTCGGAGTTTATAATCTCTTTCCAAGCCATGGACCTAGGTGCTGCCGCCGCCCCCTTTCGCCCACGCTGCCTCCATTTCGAGTGCGTCTGTACTTCTCTGTTTTGGCACCAGGAACTTCTACTCAGTTTCAATGCACTCCTTCTCTTGCCTTCTAGTTGTAAAGCTTCCCCTCCCTTGGTTCTGGAGAATGGCCGTTTATCTTTATAGCTGTATTTTTATAATGTAGTTGTGGGAGGCTGCGCATTTAGGTATATACGTCATGCCACCATCTTGGTTCTCCTGGTGTTGAGTTTTATGAGTTCTGTATGTATTTTGGAAATTAAACCTTTGTCAGAGTTACTATTTGCAAGTATCATCTACCAATCTGGTTGGTTGCCTGTTTGTTTTGTTATCCTTTTCTTTTGTAGTGCAGAAGCTCTTCAGTTTGAAATGGGTCCCGTTCATTTTTTTTTTTTTTTTTTTTTTTTTTTTACCTTTACCTTTTTTGCCTTTGAGGTCATGTCCATAAAATGTTCCTTACCACTCAGGTCCATAGTTTGGTACCTATATTTTCTTCTATGTAACTTGTAGGTTTGGATCTTATATTTAGGTCTTTAATCCATTTTTAATTAATTTCTATGCATGGAGACAAACCGTAATCCAGTTTTATTTGTTTTCATGTGGCTTTCCAGTTTTCCCAACACCATTAATTGAAGAGACTATCCACCATTTTTATTTATATGGTTCTGTGATTGTTGTTCAAATCCTCCAGTAGTATGTTTCTTTCTGAACCCATCAGAAACTAAAAAAATAAATAAGTAAAAGTGTCTTTGGTCTTGCAACATTTTGGTTCAAATACATTGAAACAATATATTTGTGTTGATTCTAATTCGTGTTGACTCAAAGATTCTGAAAGTATATACTTAAAATAATTTTATATGTGTTATTTTAAAAATAATTAGTAGACTTAATTTTTAGTACAGTATTGGATTTACAGAGTAGTTGAGCAAAGAGTACATAGAGCCCTGACCAGTTTGGCTCAGTGGATAGAGCGTCGGCCTGCAGACTCAAGGGACCCAGGTTTGATTCCAGTCAAGGGCATGTACCTTGTTTGCGGACACATCCCCAGTGGGGGAGTGTGCACGAGGCAGCTGATCGATGTTTCTAACTCTCTATTCCTCTCTCTTCCTCTCTGTAAAAAAATCAATAAAATATATTTTTCTAAAAAAAGGGTACATAGAATTACATTCATCCACACTTCCCCCACCCACCCACACACAGTTTCTCCTTTTATTAATATCTTGTATGAGTGGTACATTTATTATAATTATTGAACCAATATTGATATTGTTATTATAGTCCATAGTTTACATTAAGGTTCACTCTTTGTGGTGTACAGTTCTGTGGATTTTGACAGAGATATAGTGACATGTATCCACCATTAAGTTTCATACAGAATAGTTTCACCACACTAAAAATTCCCTGTGCTTCACCTGTTCATCACTCTCCACCCAAATTTCTGGCAGCCATTGTTCTTTTTACTCTTTGTACAGTTATGTCTTTTCCAGAATGTCATATAGTTGGAATAATACTATGTGGCCTTTTCAGACTGGCTTCTTTAACTTAACAGTATGAATTTAAGATTTCTCCATATCTTTTGATGGTTTGATGGCTCAGTTATTTTTATTACTGAATAATATTTCAATGTATGGATGTACAGCTTATCCATTTACCTATTGAAGGACATCTTGATTGCTCCAGTATTGGCAAGTATGAATAAAGCCTGCTATAAACATTCTTGTGCAGGTTTTTGTGTGGGCATAGGTCTTTAACTTAATTGGGTAAATGCCTAGAAGTGGGGAATTGCTGCATCATATGGTAACAGTAGCTTTGTAAGAAGCTATCATACTGCCAGGGTATGTGTTTTAAGAATTAATCTAATTAAGTTTGGAAGAATATACTCTAAATTATTCACAAGAGTTAACTCAGGCAGGGATGAGATTAGGAGGGTGGGGGATTATCATCTTTTATTTATATTATTTGAATTTTAAAAAACAATGTTTTGTAGTATTTTTTACAAGTACATTTTTCTCTAAATGCTTTAATTATTAGTAATAAAAATTGAAAAGAAATCAACATAAATGAAAACTAGATCATTTAAAACAGTATATGATCAGCCCTAACCGGTTTGGCTCAGTGGATAGAGTGTCGGCCTGTGGACTGAAGGGTCCCGGGTTTGATTCTGGTCAAAGGCATGTACTTAGGTTGCGGGCACATCCCTCTCCCTTCCTCTCTGTAAACAAATCAATAAAATATATTAAAAAACAACAACAACAGTATATGATCAGTTTCATAGCACTTCTAAGTTGTAGAGGATTTTAATATTCTTATTTTTTAAGTAAAAAGAATAATAACCTTCCTACAATTGTAATTGTCCATTCAACAAATTTATAGATCATCTACCTCATAGACCTTCAAAGAGTCATGGTGAAGGTCTGGGGTGGGAGACGGGTGCCAGGTGGGGAACATGGGTCAATGGGGGAAATAAGAGGGACAGCTGTAATACTTTCAACAATAAAGATTTTTTTTAAACAAGAATTATGCCTAGAGTTAAGAAGAGAACACACTTAATCTAGCCTTGGGATATTAGGCAAGACTCCCTAGAAGAGGTGATACCTGAATTGCATTCTGAAGGATAATCTAGATTAACTGGGCTAAAGGGGCAGGGAAGAGGGCAGGGGAAGTGAATATACCAAAAGGAGGACAGTGTTTTCAAATAGGTGATTTGCTTCTGATTAATCTGACTGAAACTGGAATTGTTCCAAACTCTCTGAGAAGCTTCTTAGATCTTTTCATGTTGTTAGCACTTGTTTGATAATCTGTAATTGAAAAGTATAGACTCATATTTTCTTTTGGTTTCCAGTGACAGGCAAAGTATATTGCTTGAATGCCTGTTTTGCTTAGAAAATTATTAAGTTGCATTTCCACATATGGGGTGCCCTAGGTGCAATGAAAATGAGCACCCATATTAGTGATGACAGTATAATGGTGCAACACTTTTAAGCTACTAGTATTTAGGCAGTATGTGTTAATGGGCTTTTAAATGTTCATATTCATACCCTTTGACTTAGTAATTTCATACTTTAGAATCTGAAAGAAATAATTTTAAAAAATGAAAAGATTAACATCCTTTATGTCTAGCAGTAAAGGAAAACGATTATATGGACTGTTATATAGCCGTTTAAAATTATGTATAGCATGGAGAAAGTACATAACTTTAAAAACAATAAAAATTTTTGCTTACAATAGAACTTGACAGATTTAACATCCAAGGTTGGTGAAAATAACCATTCACACAATTTTTTTAGAGCAATATGGCGATATATCCCTTTTAAATCCACACACCTTTTAACCTGACAATTATTCTTGTACTGATAAATTACCACATGCTAAAATATTTGCAGTGTGATTATTTGAAGCACTAATTATAGTAAGTCTGTCTCTAATACTTTAAGTGGTAAATAGTTTTTTTTCTAGGAATTTGAAGAAAATAAAGCTGTGGATAGGTTTAAATCAAAGATATATTTATTCCTCTCTTTATAATTATAATATTAAAATTCTAAATGTCCAACAATAACATTAATTAAATTATATGTTCCATTAATGGAAAATTAGGCAGTATTGCAAATCATGTTTAGAAGGCTGATGACATCATCCTCTTCTACAACATATATATACCCTCATGCATTAAATATATCATATATTCCATTAATGTAAAATTAAGCAGCATTGCAAAGCATGTTGTAGAAGATTGTGATGACATCATTGTCTTCTTCAACACATACACACTGTCATACACACATGCACATATGCATGCACACACGGACCAGAAAAAGAAACACATACACTAAATGTTAACTTTTAAACTTTTCCTCTCCAAATTATAAGGTACAGATGATTTGTGTTTTTGTTTTTTTTAATCCTCCCCTGAGGGTATGTTTTTATTGATTTTGGGGGAGGGAGGGAAAGAGAGAAGGAAAGAAACATTCATCACTTGCCTCCGGTATACACCCAACCTGGGAATGAACCCACAACCTACATGTATCCTGAACACTCACACAGGGTGAGGCTCCAACCAACTTAGCCATCAGGCCAGGGATTTATTTTTATTTATTTTAATTTTATTTTCCTTTAATGACCTATGACTATATCAACTATATAACAACCATAAGTATTTTTCCTTGCCTTTCTTTTTTTAAGTTAACTTGAAGAATTTTTAAAAATATATATATATATTTTTTATTTCAGAGAGGAAGGGAGAGGAAGAGTGATATAGAAACATAAATGATCAGAGAAAATCATTGATTGGCTGCCTTTTGCACACCTTCCTACTGGAGATCGTGCATATGCCCTAATTAGGAATCAAACTATGACGTCCTGGTTTCATAGATCAACACTCAATCACTGAGACACACCCCAGTGGACTAAGTTAAATTTATTGAAGTAACTTTTGTTACCAGTGTTGGGGCTCTTGGGTTCCCCAAGATAGTAATCGAGAGGAAGCCCCAGAGAATTTTCCAGGCATATTTTATTAAGCTTATGCTGGAGCACAAGAGAGGCAGCACAGACGGGAAAAAAGGTCCTCTGAACTGGTTTAGGGGCTGGCTCAGCTTAGCTGTTTATAAGTTGGGGGCAAAGCAGACTTGTGTGAAAAGGTAGACTTTTAAAAAAGTGGCCTTGGGAATTTTCTGTGTCAGTGTATGAACAGCAAGAGTTTAGAAGGGGGAAATAAGACATTTCGGTAGGGAGTGGAGGAATGGTTGCATTCTTGTGATAGACCTATCTGTGTTTTTTTCTGGACATCAGGAAGCCTTGGAATCCCAGCGAGGGGCCATGCATGGGGTAATGCTAGCTCTGTGGGGGTTTTTTGATGTGTTCTTGGGATCCCAGGCTCAGGTCCCTATGCTCCTCACATTGGTTAATGACAATATGTAAATTTCAGGTGTACAACATTTAATTCAACATCTGTATACTCTATTGCATGCTCACCACCTAAAGTCCAGTTTCCTCATGATTTTTTTTTAATTAAGAAAAACATTGGGGAAGGGGGTTGGTAAAGGAGAGGACATCTGTAATACTTTCAACAATAAAGATAAAAATACAAAATAGAAAAATATTAACTCAAGTATAAAGAAAAGACATGTTTAGACCAATATTTTAAGCAGTAACTGTTTTTAAGTGACGGTAGTAAAGGTAATATTTTGTATATTTTCCTTTAATGGGGAAATTAGTATACTCATTAAAATTTTGTTTTTTAGCTTTATTAAAAGCACGATTGATAAGCAACAGTTAACATAATACAAGTAATTTTTATGTAGTTAACAAACTTTTAAAACATTTTATTTTCATTTTAGGCCAGAAATATACATACGGGAGAGTTGGCTGCAGTAAAAATTATCAAATTGGAGCCTGGTATGTATTAAAACATTCATGACAATTTTTAAATACTTTTCTGGGACAGTTCACAAATATAGAACTTAAAAGCATTTTCTATATTTCCTTGTTTCCCTTCTTCCAAAAGAAATGTTTATATATTGTGAGGGCAATGGGATGTCTCAAATATGGGTACATTAAATTGCATTGGAGGTTATTAGTTAAAGACAAGTTTGATGTAATAGTTTTGTTACTAAATAAAAGTTCAGATGTGCACATTCAAAAATTGGAAGACACATTGACAATGTTAAAGTAATTTTTTTAAAAGTTATAGTAAAATAATTGAGCTTCAGTATTAACTTCTATGAGAATTTGATTAGGAAAGTATTCATTGATTTTGGGAGATATGTGGTAATATTTGGCATAATGATATTTTATATGTTAGCTGTTGTCTGGCTGATTGATTTAGGTTTAATAATTCAGGTCTTAAACTAAGCTTATTTTTTTAAAAACTTTTTTTCTGTCAGAAGGCTGTTCATTTTTAAACATATTGAGTGATTTGCTTTGAAAACAAAAGTACTATGTAAGACCTGAAACAATTTTATTATTTTGATATCCTCAAAGTTTTCTTTTCTTAATAATGGGATCTTTAAAAAAAGTTTTCAATTGGTATTGTGCCCAGGTATACCACAAAAATTAAAAAATTCAGAAATGTGTAAAGAAGAAAATTAAATAATCCATTTGTTACCCAGCGACAACTATTATTGCCTTTTAGTGTATTCTTATTTTCCTCCTGTGTATAAATGTAAACATTTTACAGTATAAACTACATGTACTATATGCTATTCTTCACCTACATTACAAAGGATATTACATCATTTTTACATAGGTCAGTAAATATTCTTTTTTTAAAATTGAGTTATAAGTGACATACAACATTATATTAGTTTCGGATGTATAACATAATGATTCAATATTTGTCTATACTGTGAAAGGATCACAATAAGTCTAATTAATATCTGTCACTTTACATAGTTACTTTTTTTTTTTCCTGTAATGAGAACTTTTAAGATTTGCCCTCTTGCCTGGCCGGCATGGCTTGGTGGTTGAGTGTCAACCTATGAACCAGGAGATTGGAGATTGGAGTTTGGTTCCCAGTCACGGCACATGCCTGGGTTGCGGGCTTGATCCCCAGTGGGGGCCATGCAGGAGGTGGCCAATCAGTGATTCTCTCTCACCATTGATGTTTCTGTCTCTCCCTCTGAAATCAATACAAATATGTTTTTTAAACATTTTACTCTCATCAACTTTCACATATGCAATATAATATTATTAACTACCAGAGGCCCAGTGCATGAATTCGTGCACAGGTGGGGTCCCTCAGCCTGGCAATCGGGGCTGATGGGGGCCTTCTTGCCCAGTCCCGATCGGGGTCTATCGGGATGGCTGACTGGGGAGAGGGACCACGGGAGGTTGGCCAACCACAGGTGGTTGGCTGTGGAAGTGCACTGACCACCAGGGGACTGCTCTTGCATTGAGCGTCTGCCCCCTGGTGGTCCGTGTGCATCATAGTGACTGGTTGACCAGCCGTTTGGTCATCCAGTTGCTTAGGCTTTTATATATGTAAATAGCCATCATGCTGTACATTGCATCCCATGACTTAACTTGTTTTATAGCAAGAAGTTCCTACCTTTTGTATCCTTTCACACATTTTGCCCAACCATTCACCTCCTATCTGTTCTCTGTATCCGTGAGCTTGGTTTCTGGTGTGTGTTTTTTAAAAGATTCCAGACATAAGTGAGATTTGTCATACTAGTACTTATAATGACCTCAAGATCCATCCATATTGTCAGAATTAAAAGTTTCTACTGAGAGCAGTAGTAGCTTTTTTTTCCCTCCAAGTTTTTTGTTTTTTTTTTTTTTACTGTGGTAAAATAAATATTACTTAAAATTTACCATCTAAACCTTTTTTTTTTTAATCCTCATCCAATGATTTTTTTCCCATTGATCTTTAGAGAGTGAGTGGAAGGGAGGGAGGAGAGGGAAAGAGAGAAACATCTATGGGAGAGAGACACATTGATTGGTTGCCTCCCACATGCTCTGACCAGGGCCAGAGATCATACCTGCAACTGAGGCACATGTACATGCTCTTGACTGGGAATCAAACCCAAGACCCTTTGGTCTGTGGGCCAATGCTCTAGCCATTGAGAAAACTGACCAGGTCTAAACCATGTTTAAGTATACAGTTTAATTTGGTATAAATTACATTGACAATGTGCTACCATCACCACCATTCAACTCCTGAACTCTTTTCATTTGAAACTCTATAGCCAGTTAACAGTAACTTCCCATTCCCCTCTTCCCTCCAGCCCCTGTTATCAACCACCATTCTATTTTCTGTTTCTGATTTTGACTACTTTAGGTACTTTGTGTACAATATTTGTCTTTCTGTTACTGGTGTACTTGACTTACCATAATGTCCTCAAGCTTCATCCATGTTGTCACATTAGTTTCCTTTCTTTTTAGGACTGAATAATGTTCTATTGTGTGTGTGTGTGTGTATTCCACATTTTACTTATCCAGTCATCTGTTGGACACTTGGGTTGCTTTCAACTTTAGCTATTGTGAATAATACTGCTATGAACATAAGCTACAAGTATTTCTTTGAGACCCTGCTTTCAGTCTTTTGGGTATATACCAGAAGTGGAATTGCTAGATCATATGATATTTCTATTTTTAATTTTTTAGGGACTGCCATATTATTTTCCACAGTGGCTATGCAATTTTACATTCTTTCCAACAGTGCACAAGGGTTCCAGTTTCTCTATATTCTTGCCAACAGTTGTTATTTTCTATTTTGGTTTGTTTGTTATAGCAGCAATCCTAATGGGTGTGAGTGGATGGTATCGCATTGTAGTTTTTATTTGTGTTTCCTAATAATTAGTAATGTTGGTATCTTTTCATGTGTTAATTGGTCATTTGTATATCTGCTTTGGAGAAATATTTATTATAAGTCTTTTGTCCATTTTTTAATCTGGTTGTGTTTTGGTGGTGTTCTGTATATAGTCCAGATGTTAATCCCATCAGATTTGTGATTTACAGATATTTTCTCCCATTATTTGGGTTGCCTTTTTACTGTATTGATAGTGTTTTTTGAGCCCTAAAATAAAAAAATTTCATAAAGTCCCAATTTTTAACTTATTATTGTGTTGCTATACCTTTAGTGTCATACCCAAAAAATTATTGCTGAATTTAATACCATGAAACTTTTGCCTATTTTTTAAGAGTTTTATAGTTTTAGGTCTTACATTTAATTTAAGTCTTCAATCCATTTTGAGTTAATTTTTGTATGTGGTATTAGATAAGGGTCCAGCTACATTCTTTTGCTGATATATATCCAGTTTTAAGATTCTCCCTCTGAATGGTCTTAGCACCCTTGTCAAAAATTATTTAAGTATTATTTTGGGGTTTTCTATTCCATTGGTCTGTATGTCTGTCTTTATGCTACTATCACACTATTTTGATACCGTAGCTTTGTAGTAAGTTTTCAAATCAGGAAGTGCAAGTCATCCAGCTTTATTTTTTTTTCCAAGATTGTTTGGCTATTTGGGGGGTCTCTTGAGAGTCCATATAAATGTTAGGATGTGTTTTTCTCATTCTGCAAAAAATGTCATTGAGATGAGAAGTAGTAATTTTTGACTGGTAGGTATATAGTTGATGATATGTTTGCTGCTTCATAAACCTAGACATGTAAATTTTTTGAGCAGTAATCATGGCAACAGTTTCTTAATTTTAGCAGTTAAAATAGTTTAGCATTTTAAATACAATATTTTGACCATTATGTATGACTAGAGGCCCAGTGCATGGAATTTGTGCACGGGGGGGGGGGGGGGGGGGGGGGGGGGGGGGGGGGGGGGGGGGGGGGGGGGGGGGGGGGGGGGGGGGGGGGGGGAGGGCCAGGGAGAGGATTCCCTCCACCAAGTCTGTGCCCTCTCGCAATCCACCCTCGGACATCCCTCTCACAATCCGGGACACTGCATGCACCAGTGACCATATTTTTCATATAGGTGAAAGGCATCTTGCTGTTGTATGGACAGCTACATTTTTTTTTTTTTGCTCTGATCATAAAAAGTAGTACATAACATGATCCTCTGAGGCAGTAGTGTCATTTTCCCCATCTTATGGGTGGGAAAACTGAAGCAGGGAGAAGTTAAGTAATTGGCTTTGTCACACAGTTATAAGTGTTAGGATCAGAACTGACCAAAAAATGTACAAGCCAGAGTCCATGCATGTCATTGCTGCATCATCCTGTTTTTTCAGTGTTAGAGTAGCCTTGCCAGGTTTTAATTTTTAAATCTAAGAGACTGTTCCCAATATATAGAACAGGGTCCCTAGGCCTGGCTGGTGATCAGGGCTGATCTGTGGGGCAACCAGTGGGGCAATCGGGGGGCCCCTGCTGGCACCTGCCTCAGCTGGCAGTCTGGCAATGCCTGTTGACCAGCTCCGACTGGGGGCAGCTCCCATGTTGAGCATCTTCCCCCGGGGATCAGTGTACATCATTGGGACCAGTCAACTGGTCACTTAGGCTCTTAGATATATAAACTAGAGGCCTGGTGCATGAAATTTCATGTACTGGAGGGGTGGGAGGGGACCCTCAGCCTGGCCTGCGCCCTCTCGCAGTCTGGGGCCTCTCATTCCTTATCACTCGCCTGAGAGCGCACTGACCACCAGGGGGAAGCTCCTGCATTGAGCGTTTGCCTCCTGGTGGTCAGTGTGCATCACAGCAACTGGTCATTTTGCCGTTTGGTGTATTTGCATATTAGGATTTTATTATATACTAGATGCCTCGTGCACGAAATTTGTGCACTCGGTGGTGGTGGAGGGGTCCCCCCAGCCTGGCCTGTGCCCTCTCACAGTGTGGGAGCCCCACATCGATCACCCCAAAGAGGTAGGCCCCACCCACCCATCAGGGGCTCCTTGATGGGTTGCCCCAAAGAGATAGGCCAGAACCATGGGCCCCGCCTCTGCACTGCACACACAGCATCAAGCCCTCGTCCACCAACGCGCGCCCACTGTGCTCGCAACTTCCTGGTGATCGCTTGTTGTGGCATGAGGGCATCATGGAGTGAGGGTGTAACAACCACATAGGCATTTATTAACACTTTGTAATCGGGCATTTTCCCGCCAAATCGCGTGCTTCACTGTGTGGTAGCGTTCGAAACACTTTCCTTTGTGCAGGGGTACATTACAAAACTTGCACATGTACCCGCGTTTCACTGTGTAGTTTATGAGCGGCACACACACGACAACGACGTAAAACATTTTTATTTTTGCCGGTTCCAACTAGAGGTTCCGAAGTATGTTTCCTCATGTCCATTGACAGTCTCCCTGGTGGATCCGATTTTACTTGTTTCCCGCAAAAAATGTGTTAATAGTATAGAACAGGGATCCTCAAACTTTTTTAAGAGGGGACCAGTTCACTGTCCCTCAGACCGTTGGAGGGCGAGACTATAGTTTTAAAAAAACTATGAACAAATTCCTAGCACACTGCTCATATTTTCTTTTAAGCAGATCAGGCAGCGGCGGCAAAAACACCCGGCATGTGGCCCACGGGCCATAGTTTGAGGATGCCTGGTATAGAAGATGTGTGTGTGATCTAATAAGAGTAATATGCAAATTGGCCCTCACTCTGAGACACCTAAGCTATGCCCACCAGCCAAGCCACGCGCACCAGCCAATCAGAGTGGCTGTATGCAAATTAACCCAGCCAAGATGGCGGCTGGCAACCACAGAGCTGGAATAAGCAAGAGACTTCCATTTGGCCGGCTGGACCTCTGCTCAAAGCGACAATGTTTCAATTAAAGAAGATAAATAAACCCCAGAAACCTGGTTCCAGCCAGCCCCATTGGGACATTGAGTCAATGGGAGCTGTAGGCAGCCTGAGCTGGCATAAGCAGGGGGCTTGCCCCAGCGATGGAGGAAGCTAAGGTTCCTGTTTGCCTAGGCCAGCTGTGGCCTCCACTCACAGCAACAAAGTTTCAATTATAGAAGATAAACAAACCTCAGTTACCTGCTCAAGGAAGTGCTGGGAGCCTGGATTGTCGAGTCAACCTGACCTGGGTTCTGATTAAAGCAACAAAGTTTCAACTTTAGAAGTTAAATAAATCCCAGCCAGCATCGCTGCAAACAGCCATCAACCACTCACGAGGCTGGCCAGGTACTCCAGCAGGACCCACTCCCTGAAGGGGATGTGGCCAGCCTGAAAATGGCCCTCAGCCCCTCACCCAGGCTGTCCAGGCACGCTAGCAGGTGGACATCCCCCGAGGGGTCCCAGACTGTGAGAGGGCACAAATTTTTGTGCACCGGGCCCCTAGTGTGTGTGTGTGTGTCTATATATGTGTGTGTGTGTGTGTGTGTGTATATAAATAAATAAAAGATAGGTTAGCTGTTGATGGGCTGGATCATGTAAGTGTTAGGGATAATATAATTTGAATCCACGAATTGATTGATCTTCCCAAACCTGCTTTTCCTAGATTAGTCTTCACTATTTTGCTAGGCAGTTAGCCAAGCCATTGCCTTGATTTCTCTCTTCTGCTTGCACTCCAGGGTTAGTCTATCAGCAGGTTCCTTCAACTCCACTTCCAAAACATATCCTGCATCCAACTACTTTTCATTATTACCATCTCCACTCCCTTGGCCTCCCTGTGTCCTCTCCCACACTTCCCATCTGCCACCACCTAGTTTCCATAAAACTACCAGAGTGATCTTTTTAAAACACAAGTTTTTGTGCTCTCCTGCTTTAAAACATTTGTGGCGTTTCCAGATCCACTTAGAATAATATTCAGACTTTCAACCTTGCTTATAAACCCTATATGAGCTGCCCTGTCTACTGTTCTAAGCTCATCATGTATCATTTCCGCTTCCTTACTCTGCCTCTACTTTCTTTTTATTGAAACAGCCCAGTTGATTGGAGTGTTGTCACATACACCAAAAGGTTGCCAATTTCATACCCAGCCAAGGCAACCAGTGGATGTTTCTCTTACATGGATGTTTCTATCTTTCTAAAAATACCAATAAAAATATCCTTGAGTGAGGATTAAAATTAAACAAAACAGTCCTAGATTAAACTAGCTCTTCTATTCTATTTGAAGTACTACTTTTCATGATCTTTACTCAGGAGATTCTTGGTCATTCAGATTTCAATTTAAATGTTGCGTCCTCAGAGAGACCCATTTCTGACTACCTAATTTAAAGTAGACACACAGGTGCTGGTTATTTTAGTTCACTGCATAGGAGATGTGACTGCTTCATGCTTTTTTACTAGGGGCCCGGTGCATGAAATTCATGCGGGGGGGGGGGTGTTGGTGAGCGCACACAGCCTGGGGGGGGGTTCCGCTACTGACCAGACACACATGGCACTTCAAGTTGGGCGGCTGATGATCGCGCACGGCCCCACGGAGGCCCCACCACTGACCAGACATGCCCAGCACGTAGCGCCCGCCCTCAGCCAGCCTTGGGGGTGGACGCTTCTCGCCGGGCGGCTGATGTGTGCAAACAGCCAGGCAGCAGTGGATACAGCTGGGGTGAGGGGACTGGGCACCGCCATCTTGTGGCTATGGACACAGCCCTCTTTGTCTCAGAGTGATGGTTAATTTGCATAGTACTCTTTTATTATATAGGATATATATTTGTTTGGTTAAGGTCAGTCTCTCCTACAGTTTATTTTATTTTTTTAAAATATATTTTATTGATTTTTTTACAGAGAGGGAGAGGAATAGAGAGGTAGAAACATCAATGAGAGAGAAAAATTGATCAGCTGCCTCCTGCACACCACCTACTGGGAATGTGCCCACAACCAAGGTACATGCCCTTGACCAGAATCGAACCTGGGACCTTTCAGTCTGCAGGCCAATGCTCTAGCCACTGAGCCAAAGCAGTTAGAGCTCTCCTACAGTTTAATATCCATGAGAATAGTGATGTCTTCACTGCCATGTTTCAACACCTAGAACATTATATTCTTTGTACAGATGAATATTGTATAAGAATGACAAATTAATATCTATATAATTATTGTTTTACACATTCTTTTCCCATGATCAAAAAACCTATAGACATTTTCTCCTTTGAATATTGTTAGAGAAAATTGTAAGGCCAGCCTGATATTTGTCTTCTTTCAGGTAGGTGACTTGTTGCTTCTGCCTAGTTGTTTGTGGCACCAAGTTCTGCCTGCATATCTTCTCTAAGCTGTGATGTGCAGAAAATACAGCCTTAATCTTTATTATACCTTTAGATTTTTATTCATGGTTAGTAGTAATTTTAATTTTAAAAATTAGTAAATAACAACTATAAAATTAGTCACCTAGGTTCTAATGCTAGGTTCTAAATTAGTTTAAGTATATATACTTTTCTCTTTAGAAAACAGTTTCATTTATTTTCATCATCTGTGCTTTAGAATTGAGGAATTGATCTCCTGTTTGTGATGGTGATTTTATTTGGGTTGTTTCATTACTTTTTAAAATATATTTTTATTGATTTCAGAGAGGAAGGGAGAGGGAGAGAGAGAGAGAGATAGAAATATCAATGATGCGCCCTAACCGGTTTGGCTCAGTGGATAGAGAGTCGGCCTGCAGACCCAGCGTGGGAGACAGCTGATCGATGTTTCTCTCTCATCAATGTTTCTACCTCTTTATCCCTCTCCCCTCCTCTCTGTAAAAAATCAATAAAATATATATTTTTTTAAAAAATCAGTGATGAGAGAGAATCATCAATCGGCTGCCTCCTGCACACTCCACATTGGGGATCAAGCCTGCAACCTGGGCATGTGTCCTTGACTGGAATCAAACCTGAGACCCTTCAGTCTGCAGGTTGACGCTCTATCCACTGAGCCAAACTGGCTAGAGCATTACATTTTAATTGTAGAGGTTTTTTTTTCCTTTTGTCTCTTGCCTTTAAAAGAAATGTTTTCTGTATGACCATAGATTTTTATAGCATGGTGTTTTAGCATTTTCAGTAAAGCCATGGTGTTTTTTACATTTTCAGAATAGACCTAAGGGAATGTTTAGATAAAAAATCTGATGGTGTGCTAAAGAATTATTTCATCGTTCAGTTCAGATACGTCAGATAATTCTGGAGGCAGCTGTATTTCAGAAATGAATTCAGCTTTTTAAAAAATTGCACTTACGCCAGTACATTACAAAAGTACTTCCTTGTATTGATTTAACAGATGAGCTGGTTTAGAATTGTTTTTAGACATGAAAAGATAATTATTTGCCAATATGACTTACAAAAAGCCTTATGTCTGATTAATTATAAACAAGACTTTTTTTTAAGTAAATGAAATTACAGCTATAAACTCAATAATACTTTTCACCCTGGTTAAAAATAATTAAAGTTTATAGTAATTTTAGAGCTTTGAATTTAATTACTGATTTACTGACTTAATCCCTGGCAATTTACATTTATTTAAAATTTTACTGAAAATTTGCCATTGAGGCTTTTCCTAATACTCATAAAAATTTTAAAGTGAACATTAGCGTTAATAAAAATAAATTGGCACAGAGAGTTGGTTTTTTAATTAGCCACAAAAACAATTGAAAAAGGTAAGTCAGCATTCCTTCCTATATCCTCATGTTTTTATTCTTTTTATACAGACAAATGATTATTTTTAAGAATGATTTAAGCATTTCTGTATTTCATTTTAATAATAACTGCTTATTAAATATGATACCATCCTACAGGAAAAGTTTGACATACCAATGATTAGTATGGAAAGTAAATAATGTATATTAGTGATACTGTTTTGATTTTTAGTTGCATTTTGCATCTCTTTGGTCAGGCATCAGAACTACCCCAGAACAGGAGGCAGGTATTATGGTGATGTTTATCACGATGTTTTCCTGTCCTTGTCTGAATTTCAGCTTGCCCTCTAACTCAATTTACAGATGTTCATTTGCTCAAACAAGTTTGTAGTTAGTAGCAGCCAATAGCCAGAACAGGAGTAAGATTCTTGGGACAATTAATCATCAGAATCCTACTTTCCTTTCCCCTCTCTTCTTTCTTCTAATTATTCTTCTTTTATGTTGAAACTATATGATAATATTTTAAAGTTATGCAAATTATAGTTTGTTGAAAACTGTAAGTCTTACATACAGGGATGGAATTTAATATACCACCCAGAGCCATTAATGCAGTATACTTGTGCTTGCTTGCTTGCTTGTTTTTTTAAATGCTAAATTGAAATAACCATGAAATAGTTCAGTATGTTTGAATAAAATAACAAGTTAAATGTATTTCATTAGTGTAAACAGTTTTTTAAAAGTAAGTAAGAATCTTTAAGTATCTTTTAATAGATGTTTAAAACGTTTCTCACTTTTGTCTTGTTTCCTGGATAAGCACAGAAAGAACAAATACTTAAAAAGTCAAGGTCTATGAAGATTTAAACAGCCGTTAGTTTGCCTTGTTAATGTTCTTCAAAGAAATTCCAAAGTAGGGGCTTTGGCCAAATGGGACAAATGTCAGCTATCCTAGTTAAGTGTCACGTTCTTGCTATTCACTATTTGCTTCTATTTTCAAATCTAATAATTTCGATTAAAAAATAATCTGTAGAGTAAAATATTAGTATCCTATCTTCAGAATTTGGAAAGCTGAAGCCTGAATTGGTGGAAAATGTTAATTTGAGGTCACAAAAGCCCCCAAATATGTTTTTAAATAATATAGAAAACTAATAAGGTTAGATATTTCCTGCTATTTAAATAGGTAAAAATCACTTAATTCTAAGGTACTCTTTTTCAGTTAGATTCCAGTTTACTTTTGAACACAAGATAAAGTTGAAATATAAATATTTTCTGTTACTATGTAATAAAAAGGGTGAACTACAATGCCAAGTTCTAAATTAGTAAATTTAAAATGATAGGATTTTTCTCTTTAGTTGAATTTTCAGAATCTAAGATTGGCATCCCAAATAAATTGTTTTGTTAGAATTGACTGCCCTATTTATTTGCATTCTTCGTTCATTTTGCTCAATTGAAAAATTATTCTTTTTCAATATTGCTTTGGCTATTTAGGGTATATCTTTCCATTTGTTTGTATTGTCTTTGATTTTTTTCTTCAGTGTCTTAGAGTTTTCTGAGTACAGGTCTTTTATTTCCTTGGTTAAATTTATTCCTAGACAATTTTAAAAATATATATATTTTATTGATTTTTTACAGAGAGGAAAGGAAAGGGATAGAGAGCTAGAAACATCAATGAGAGAGAAACATTGATCAGCTGCCTCCTGCACACTCCCTACTGGGGATGTGCCCACAACCAAGGTACATGCCCTTCACCGGAGTCGAACCTGGGACCCTTCAGTCCGCAGGCCAACGCTCTATCTACTGAGCCAAACCAGCTAGGGTTATTCCTAGGCAATTTTTAATTTTGATGCAATTGTAAATGGAATTGTTTTCTTAATTTTTTCTGATTGTTCGTTACTGGTATATAAAAATGTATTCTTTTTATACACAAACTAGGGGCCCGGTGCACAAAAATTGGTGCACTCGGGGAGTGGGGGTCCCTCAGCCCGGCCTGTGCCTTCTTGCAGTCTGGGACACCTCGGGGGAGGATGTCCACCTGCTGGCATGCCTGGCCAGCCTGGGTGAGGGGCTGAGGGCCATTTTCAGGCTGCCCACAGCCCCTTCAGGGTTCGTGCACTGGGGGGTGGGAGGGCTGGTGAGTGCAGGCCTGGACGTTTCCCACTGGAGGGCCATGATCTCACATGCCTGGTGGGCCCCCACCTCTGAGGGG
>PVJC01000643.1:0-37447 GCA_004026665.1 Murina feae | reverse complement strand
AGTGGGTGCCGCCGCTGCCACTGCTGTCGCTGGGGCTTGCGGCACTGATGGAAGCTGTGGGGCGTGCCTGCAACCTACCCGCCCCAGCAGCGGACCTTGCGTTCAGCCTGGGGACTGGGCAAACAGACAGAAGATGGCCCTGATTACAGGCGGAGCATAGGGACCCTACCTGCATGATTTCGTGCACTGGGCCTCTAGTCCTTCATAAACATAGATGCAGAAATTAAAAAGGAAAATAAAATGATAACAAAGGCAGTTCAACATTATAGAAAAAGGATAATACATCATGAATGAGGTGGGATAGAGGGCAGTATCCTAGAATGCAATGTTTTAATATTCAAAAATCATTTCAAGTAATTGTCCATATTAGCAAGCAAAAAGAAAAACCACACGATTGTCTAGACACAGAAAAAGCATTTAGCAAAATCCAACATTCACTTGTGATAAAATGTACTGGGAATAGAATGGAACTTATTCAACTTGATAAAGAGCAGCTATGAAAAATCTACAACTGTGTCATTCTGAATGGTAAAGATTAGATGCTTTTTCACCAAGGTCAATCAAGGCAATGTGTCTGTTCTCACAACTTCTTTTCAACATTATGCTAGAGATTTTGGCCATTGCAAAAAGAAAAAACAATGAAATTAAAGGCATCCATATTAGAAAGTAAGAAGTAAAACTTTTTATTCACTATAAAATTATCTATGTAGAAAATGGAATTGAATCTACAAAGTAGCTACTAGAGCTAATAAGTATAGCTAGAAAGATTGCAGGATTCAAGATCAATATACAAAATCAGTTGGATTTCTATACACTAGAAATTCTAGATGTGAAAGGAGAAAATATTTTTATAATGAATTAATTTGTACTTTAATAAATGCTCAGGCACAAAGTAGAAGATATAATAAGACAAGCAGATTCTTGTACCTATTTGTAATGAGTAAGATTGGATTTAAGAAAAGTAAGAAAGTATTTACCTGAATACTGTTGAACTTTTATCTTTGTAGTTGACATTTAGAAATAAAGGTTAAATAAATATGCTTTTACATATCCTTAAAATCCTGTGAATTGAGTAAACACAAATGCAGGCTGAGACATGTTTTGACTCAAATACCACGACAGAGGAGAAAATTTTGCAATGTTGAGTTAAGCAAAGCCTTTTCAGACATAACAGGAAAAGCATGATCCATAAAATAAAAACTTGCTAAATTATACTTCATTAAAACTAAAAGTCTCTTCTTCAAGAGGCACTGTTAAGAGAATAAAAGGACAATACTAAAAGTAGAAATTTGCAAATAATATACCTGACCAGGGACTTATAGCCACAGTATATAAAGAACTCTCAAAACTTAATAAGAAAACAACAACCCAATATGCAAATGGACCAAAGACTTAACCAGGCACTTCACCAAAGAAGATATATGGATGGAAAAGATGTTCAATGTTATTAGTTATTAGAAAAGTGTGTATTAAAGCCACAGTGAAATACCACTACACACCAATTAGAATGGCTAAAATAAAAAATAAAATAACTGACTTAGGAAGGTTGATGAGGATGTGGATTAACAGGAACCCTCATGCACTTCTGGTTTCAATGTAAAATTGTACAGCTGCTTTGAAAGACAGTTTGGCATTCACCAGAAGTTTAACTTGTACCGCCGTATGATCCAGTTGTTAACATTACTAGGTATTTACCCATGAGGGAAAATGTCATGCAACAACTGTGCATGAATCTTCATAGGAGATTTATTTACAACTACAGGCCTGATGCACGAAATTCATGCAAAAGTAGGCCTTCCTTCCCCTGGCTGCCGGCACCGGCCTCCCTCTGGCACCCAGGTCCTGGGCGTCTCTCCAGTCACCGGCAGGCACCCAGGACCCAGGCTTCCCTTTTCTGGAAGATTGTCCCATCTAATTAGCATATTATGCTTATATTAGAGGTAGCCAAAACCTGGAAACAACCCAAACATCTGTCAGTAGGTAAATGGTTAAACAAATATTGGTATATCTGTAAATGGACTACTACTCAGTAATAAAGAATGAAGCATTGATATATACATTACAAGGAATGTCATATTAAAGATTGTGAAAGATCCAGACAAAAAAGAATATGCTGAATGGTTTCTTTTACATAAATCCTAGAAAATTCAGACATGATCTATTATGATAGAAATCAGATCAGTATCAGTAGCTGTTAATATCACTAAAAGACAGCCAGACATTGTGTCCACATTTCTAGTGGACATTAGCATATTTTCAGATATCTCAATTTCAGTTCTACAGGACTCTTTTTCCAGGCTCTAAGTATTAATAATTCCAGCCTCTTCTGTACCCTGCTCCCCCAGGACCTAGAGTTTTGGTAGCAGCTTCCTGCAGTTTCTGTTGCTGTAATATTTATTGGCTCTCGTTCCTTTTTTAGTTCTATAGTTCAAATAACTTATGTTTTTTTTTAGTCTCCTAAATAAACTCTGACTAATATAGCACCACCCATGAAGTAATTTTACCAAAATAATTCAATCTTGAGTCTCATCAAGACCCTAGATATAACTGCTCATTTAATGGTAATACAGGGGTCAGAGAAACATGTAAAACAACATCATTGGGATGTAATTAGCAAAATCCAAATCCTGAGAGACTGCACACAATAAACAGCTTTCTTTAACAAAAACTTACAAGGTAACAGTAATAAGATATGGCACAGGATTCTATAGATTAAAAGAGAAGTAGGAGTCATTTCAACAAACTGTAGTGTACAAACCTTGTTTGAATCCCACTTTAAATTGTGAATACTGGATATTTGATAGTATTAAATAATTGTTAATTATGAAGGTATAATAATACCATTGTGATTATGTATGTTTTTTTAAAGTCATTGTTTTAGTCAATGAAATTATATGAAATCTGAGACTTCAGAATAATATGGTGGTAGAAGGGGAGTGTGTGGTATGTGAGGATCAGGATGAAACAAGATTGACCATGAGCCTTAGTTGGTTTGGCTCAGTGGATAGAGTGTCGGCCTGTGGACCAAAGGGTCCTGGGTTTGATTCTGGTCAAGGGAATCCTGATTCAGGCTCCTCCTCATCCCACACCTTGGTCAGGGCTAGTGCAGGAGGCAACCAATCAATGTGGGTTTTTTTTCACATCACTGTTTCTCTCTCTCTCTTTCCCTCTCTCTTCCACTCTCACTAAAATTTAATGGAAAAATGTCCTCAGGTGAGGATTAACAATAACAACAAAAATCCTATAATATATATATGTGTGTGTGTGTGTGTGTGTGTGTATTAAAAGGCTGATAAGCAAATAAACTAAACGGCGGAACAATGTGCACTGACCACCAAGGGGCAGATGCTCAATGCAGGAGCTGCCCCCTGGTGGTCAGTGCACTCCCACAGGGGGAGCGCCACTCAGCCAGAAGATGGGCTCACTGCTAATGAGCACAGCAGCAGTGGCGGGAGCCTCTCCTGCCTCCACGGCAGTGCTTAAGCCGTCAGTTAGACATCTGAGTGCACAACGTGCACCGGGCCTCTAGTAGTAAAATATTTCTGATTTTTTTTTTATCAGAAATGAATTTGAAATCTTAAAATATAGTAAACATTGACTAGTAAAAATAACAAGTGTGAAATCATGATCAATCATTTTTATGTTTTTATTATTACTACAATGTTGTGCACGAGTGGGGGTAGGGATGTCCCTTAGCCCAGCCTGCACCCTCGCCCAGTTAGAAACTCATCTGGAGTTTTTTGCCACCAGAAAGACATTTTCCTTTTTCTTATTCAATAAGAATTCAAGCAGGAAGTTTAGGCATCAGTTTTGCAATTTTGCTAATGCTACCTTTTATTTTTTTAATTTTAGGGTCTTGCCTATTTGCATACTAAAGGCAAAATGCATAGAGATATTAAAGTAAGTTTATTTAATATGTTTAAATTGATAATTTTATTGGAATGAATTTTATGATACTAATTAAATAGTATTTGTATTTTTTTTAGGGTGCAAATATTTTATTGACAGATCATGGTGATGTAAAATTAGGTATGTTATTTCAAGTTTCTAACATTTTTCCAAAATTTTAATAAATTTTTAATTTAACATTAGACAAGTTTAATAATCATGTCAAGAGCCACAGTAATGTTCATTGTTTGACCCTGCAGTTTTACTCCTGAGACTCAGTTTAAGGAGATTAATTCTACAGATAAAATAATCCATATTCACAGGAGGGTTAATCATGTTACTATATGTAATAGAAGAAAATAAGAACATAGTTTTAGCAATAGAAAAACCGTTAAGTTGTGATAAATCAACTTAAGAAACATTATTCAGTCAGTCATCTTAGCCAGGTGGCTTAGTTGGTTGAAGCGTCAACCTGTGCACCGGAAAGTTGTGTATTCCATCCCTGTCAGCGCGTGTACAGGAGGTGATCAATTGATGTCTCTCTCTCTTCCTCTCTCTCTAAAATCAGTAAGAGCATATCCTTGGGTGAGGATTTAAGACACATTAATAGTTAAGAAGAGTAAGAGTAAAATCCCGTGATCTGTTACATGACAAAAATGAACTATATTTGTATTTAGAGTTTTTTTACAACCATGTTTAGCAACAACAATAACAAAGTTTATACATAGAAAGAGAACTTGTATGCTTGGCCAAAGCCCACCAACTTCCCTCCCACCAGGGTACACTCACACAACATTTTTTAAATAATAGCACCAAAATACTAACCTGGTTGTGTTAGAATAAAAGGAATTCAGGTGGGTGTTTTATTTTTTTTGCTCTATTTTTCAAATTAACTTAAAAAACCATATGTTCTTATTGATTTCAGAGAGAGGAAGGGAGAAGGAGAGAGAGAAAAACATCAGTGATGAGAGAGAATCATCAATGGGCTGCATCTTGTACACTCCAACTGAGGATCAAGTCCTCATCCCCCAGGATGTGCTATGACTTGGAATCAAGCTGTGGCTTCCTGGTTCATGGGTCAATGCTCAACCACTGAGCCACACTGGTCAGGCTCAAATTAACTTTAATGTGCTTGTCATAAAAATATTTTTATTAACATTTGTCCTTAATAATGTACATTTTCATTCTAATAAAGCACCAGTAAATTATTTTCTTTTAATGGGTGTGTTATAAATCAAGCAAGAAGGAATTTAGGTATTCAATTTTTATACATTTCCCTAGCATTACTATCTGAATTATTAATAATGTCAAGCCTAAGGATGAAACTTAGAAATGTTAATGCTTTTATTGAAAAGAACTAAAATTTTCTGTTTTATTTTTTTCCCCACCAGCTGACTTTGGTGTAGCTGCAAAAATAACAGCTACCATTGCAAAGAGAAAATCTTTCATTGGCACCCCTTATTGGTAAGACAAATTTGTATTACGATTGAATTTTATGCATTTTCATTTCTTTAGGAAGTCTGAGGGCTTGCATGCTCCTTGATACTATCATAGTTCTAATTGGGTCGGGAAATTTTGATACTCATTTTCATTGTCCAGCTTTGCCAATGTTAAAATGCTAGTAATTCCTGCCGTCTCTGGGATCTTGTATTGAGAGCACTCATAGGTATGAGTTTCAAAAGAAAGACATTACAATCTCTTGTAATTTTGTTACCTTTTCTTTAGGTATCACTTCTATTTTAATCTTTGACTTTGCTGTGTATTTGTTAAAACTCATGTATCCTACCCTACTCATAATGCATCCTACCAGTTACTGACAAAATAATCTTTCTAAAACACTGTGTTCAGCCCTGGCTGCTGTGACTTGGTTGAGCATCGTTCTGTGCGCTGAAAGGTTCCTGTTTAATTTCCAGTCAGGACACATACCCAGGTTCCGGGTACCATCCCCAGTCAGGGTGTTTGCAGAAGGCAACTTAACCAATTGATGTTTCTTTCTCTCTCCCTCTCTCTAAAATCAATAAAAAGAACATTAAAAAATAAATCCATCAAACACTGCTTTAATTAGTGAAGACAGATAATTGAAATATAATAGAAAGCCTAGTAATAAATTTCAATATGTAAAATCATTTAATGAATATTATAAATGGTGCCATTTAATGTTTAATGAAAGTTTGGATATTTTACTGATATTATTTGGATAATTTTTTATTTGGAAAGAAATTTAAGTACCTCTATACCTCATATTAATATCAAATTGTATATGGAAATAGTCAAATATAAAACTAAAACCAAAAGAAGTATCAATGACTAAAGTTAAGAACCCCATGGCCAGCCCATGTGGCTCTCATGGTTGAGTGTTAACCCATGAACCAGGAGGTCACGGTTTGATTCCTTGTCAGGGCACATTCCCCAGTCGTGCGTGGGATGTGGGCTCAATGTCTAGTAGAGGGTGTGCAGGAGGCAGCCAATCAGTGATTCTCATCATTGATGCTTTTGTCACTCTCTCCCTCCCTCTCTGAAATTAATAAAAATAAATTTAAAAGGAGTTGAGTAAGCCTTTCTTGGCATAAAGTGTTAAAGGGAAAATTTGATAGATTTAACTACATGAAAATTTAAAGTTACTGTATGTCCACCCACTTAAAAGGGAACAGCAATTAATAAACCAAGAAGTAATGGCTAAAATATGACAAACTAGGTTTTAATATCTTTAATATGTAAGTTCCTTTTTTTTTTCAATCTTCACCCAAGGATATATTTTTCCATTGCTTTCTAGAGAGAGTGGAAGGGAAGGAGGAGGTGGAAGGGGGGTGAAATAGAGAAACATCAATGTGATGTGAGAGAGACACATTGATTGATTATTGTCTCCCACACGCACCCCTACCCGGGGAACTTGGAACTGATGTACATGCCCTTGACCAGGAATCTAACCCAGGACTCTAGTCCGCAGGCTGACACTTTAACCATTGAGAAAAACTGGCTAGGACAATATGTAAGTTCTTAATAAGTCAATAAAGAGTATTTCCTTAGAAGCAGAATTAAAATCACACATATACCATAAAATATGAAAAAAATTTCCCCCAATGATGACCAAAAATGCAAATTAAATAAACAATTACATTCTTTTCTATCAAATTGGAAAATATTTGGAATCATGGGTAATCACTATCACTATTACTAAATATTTGATAATGAAAGTAGAAATTAGTAGAACAGTTTTGAAAGATAATTTGGCAACAATTTTTTTCATAAACCTTAAGTAATTTTTATGTTCTAGTCTCAATTCTGCTTGTATTATTTTATCAAGGAGACATACAGATTTACATATTAAGAACTTTATAAAATACTTTAATGAAAAATAAAGGGAATAAATGCATATCCAATACAAATTAGTTAAAGAAATTATGTACATTCATTCAAATTAATGGAATAAATTGCTGGTATTAAAAATTCAGTTGTAAAAGATGAATGATCAGTGTATAGGCTCATGATACAATGTTAATTAAAAAAGGAAGATTAAAAGTAGCATATGCAATATACCATTTTATAGAAGGTGTGTGTGTGTGTTTTAAATTTATGGATAAAATATGTGAAACAGTGGTTCTCTTTGTATGGTATAATAGTTAACTTGTTTTATTCCATATTTTGTCATATACTCCAAATTCTCTTCAGTCAGCACATATTACTTTTAACCACAAAAAAAAGCTCCAATAAATCTCATTTAAATACTTAAAACAGGTGAGTTAGATTACCTATAAAATTTCATTCTTCACATGCCTATTTCCCTCTTTAATCTCTTTTCTGTAACTGTCCTTCCCAGTCAACACTCTTCTTTAGTCAAAATTACCAGTTTTTTGTACCCTGACTACTCTAGATATTGGTTATAGTTGTCTTAAGTCCTGTTCTGTCTGAAGAGTGGCATACTCTCTGCCTTACTTCACCCATGGCTGAGTGAGTGGTCACATCTCTGTTTTCCACTGAATCAGGAAGTGCAACAGTCCTGGTCAGCTTGGTGCTGTAGTTAGCCACTAACACCTGATTCCAGTGGGCAGAGGAGATGAAGCCCACATGCTTTTTCTAGGTTCTAGCTCGGCTTCTTTCAGTCCCCCCTTGCCCATGGTGGTCACTTTCTTCTTTTTGTTTCTATACCCATTATTATTATCTAGTGCTTGCAGAGAGCATGTGCATGTACATGTTGGCATTTTTATATATGTATTTTATATCCTTAACCACATTTTAGTTGAAAGACATTTGTTATATAACTTTTTGTAACCTAAGTGCATATAAAAGCAACTTCTACCTTGTGGGTATTCAATATAAATATAAATTCATTTTAAGATAGTAAACATTAAAAAATAAAAGACTATTTCTCCTGAGCAATATCATCTATGCTGTATAACTTCACATACCATCATTATACATCACTGACTGCCAAGTAGATAACTCCAATTCCACTACTCAGTTGACCTTCAGTCTTGTACATATTCAAAACAGCTCTTTGATAATAGCTATGCTTGTATATGCATAAGCATTTTATACTCATATCATTCTCTATAGCCAACCCCATTTATTCTGTCCCCTCTGCCACTGGCTTCAAAAAATCCTTTATTTTTTCCCTTGTGTTTTTGAAATAATCTAATTCATCTGCATAATGCTGATTTCACCTCCTCTCACATTGTCCTTCATGTTGCCATGAGTTTTAGATCAAGCTTAGCCCCATAATTAACCTTTTATTTTCACAGCAAAGTCTGAATTTCTTATATAATCATAGGCCATTCATGGCCCATCTAGCACCATCTCTGATGTTCATTTTTCAAATACTTTATTGTACCACTCAAACTGTCTGCAATGAATGACCTTTCAGTAAAATAAATTAAAAATGACAAACTGAAAAAGATTATGTATTTGATGAGGGTAAATGCTTGCTCTGATTTTCTGTACTTATCACAGACTCACAGCAAGCAATTTATGCCCCATATGATATATTGAGTAGCACTGTCCTATCACTTCTCCAGATATTTCATGCTTTCTTCTTGTCTCCCTTCATTTACACTTGTTTCATCTGATTAAAATGTTCCAACTCCCTGATGATTCATTCTTTAAGTCTCACCTCCTTTGGGAACTTCTCTCTGACCTTCATAGGGATTTAGGTATTCTTTTTCTTTTTCCATATTACATAACAAGATTTACAAAACAGAAACTAAAATAAGACAACACGATTTTTTCCATAGAGCACTAGTATTCAAAGGAGAGGATTCAAGACTTTTAAATAATGAATTTAAAGCATGTGTGTGTGTGTGTATGTATGAGGTATTTATAAGTCTTTTAAAATAAAGTTTCTTCTTAGCAAATGTCTCTCAGCTCCTTTTCCTCCGGGAAGCCTAATGAATAAGACAAAAGTAGCAGATTTCGTATCATTTTTTAAAAATGAAAATGACATATTCACTGATTCCTTCTAGGATGGCCCCAGAAGTTGCAGCAGTAGAAAAGAATGGTGGCTACAACCAACTCTGTGATATCTGGGCAGTAGGAATAACGGCAATTGAACTTGGAGAACTTCAACCACCTATGTTTGATCTTCATCCAATGAGGTGTTCTCACTGTTTAAAATTATGCAGTTATTAATAGGTCTTCTGGGAAGTGAGATACTGATAAGTTGGATATTCCAAGCTAATTTTCAAGCATGTTAAAATGGTAAAGGTATTATAAGGGACTTAAGGATAATCTCAT
The DNA here is from genome assembly GCA_004026665.1 of Murina feae. Taxonomy (NCBI): domain Eukaryota; kingdom Metazoa; phylum Chordata; class Mammalia; order Chiroptera; family Vespertilionidae; genus Murina; species Murina feae. The sequence continues at coordinate 27,832 of PVJC01000643.1, read as the reverse complement.
CTAAACCCTGCTCGCTTGTATTACTATTCCTAAAACAATAAGAAGCAAACAGTCTATACTGTCTGAAATCCTTTTTAAATTATTACATTCATGCTTCTGTCCGTTGAACTTGTTTCTTTTTTTTGTCTTAAGTAAATTCATAAACATATGATAGACTGCAGATGAGATTTTTTGTTGTTCACTTCAGCATGTTTTTTGTTGTTTTTTACTTTTCCTAGGGATAAAGAGGTGCGCTTAGTATAATTGTCATTTGCATTTAGGTTAAATTGTCTCAGAAAAAAATTTGAGGGCCTTTGAAAGGGTTTTTAATATTTTAAATGAAAATATAAATTGGACTAAAATTTAAACTTTTAAAGTAAATAGTATAAAGTTAAAAAGAAAATCAACAGAATGGGTAATTTGTTTTCCTCACATGATAGACAGAATAATATATATTGCGTAAGGAACTCATTCAAAAACTTTAGAGGCAAAATATAAATTGTTTACGAACAAGCACTAAAGAAACATGGAGAACTATTTGATCTCACAAGTAACTAAAGTTATACAGGTTAAGAGACGTCTACATTTAAGTGGAATGTCAAAAAGTGCAGACTTTTAAAAAAATAATTTAGACATTATTTGTTGTGGGCCATCCAAATGTTTCAGTAATTTCACTAAGAAAATTATACTTGGGAAATAATTCAGAAAGAAAAAAAAAAAAGCTAAGGATTATTCATTTCTGGATAACGGGGGGGAGGGAGGACCTAAATGTCCAATAATTGGTGAGTTGTTAAGCAAATTATTTAGTATTAAGGGTAGCTATTACATAAACCAAAGAAACATTGGAAATTGATTATTAGTAAAAAACAAAACAAAAAGCAGAACATAGTATTACCTAGTACAGTGATGTAGTAATTGGTTATTGTTAAGATAAAGAATAAAAAGAAGAGCAGAAAATTTCAAATAATATCTTAGGGTTGTACGAGTATAGACCTTTATTTCTTTTTTAGTTTTCCTTTATATATGAACGTGAGGCCTGGTACACAAAAATTCGTGTACTGGCAGGGACTCCCTCAGCCCGGCCTGCCCCCTCTCACAGTCCAGGAGTCCTCAGGGGAGGCAACTGGGCTGATCAGGGGAAAGTACCGCCCCTATCACCCCACCACTGCTACCACTGCTGCCGCTGCTGGCCACAGCTGCCTGCCTTAGGCCCTCGCAGCCGCCATGGCTGCCTGCCCTTGGCCCTCGCAGCAGCTGCTGCTTTGTCTGGAAAGACGTTTGGCTGTCCGGTCTAATTATCATATTATGCTTTTATTATTATAGATCATTTAGCTTTTAAAATGAGAAGATATCTTTGACATTAAAAAAAAAAAGACTAAACAGTTTGCTTAGGAACCTAGAAGGAGTTTTTGTAGAAATTAGTGAAATAGAGCATTTTAGAACTTCCTTCTTAAATCCTCCATTCTTCAACCCCTATAGTCTGTAGAAAATGGGTCACAGGTAGACTCGCAGATAAAGTTCTCTTGTAGGTTGACTTCTCTAATGAGAGGGTGTGGAAAATTATTGGCCAAAAAGGGAAACAGACTATGAAGTGAACATGATTTGCCTATACACCCAAAATAATTAATAGAGGCAAATCTTCAGTTAAACATGCAACCTAATGTTAGGTATGTGTTACAGAATGATATACAATTTATATAGATTTTTACCTAAGATAAAATATCAGTTATATATCTAACAGTATGATCACAAAACCTTTCTCTAACATTTGGTAGCTTTGCCATGTGAATAAGAGCTTGTTTGAAATTTAAAGATCCTTTCTCTAGCCAGGGGAAACTTTCCATAGGTTTCCAAAATATAAAAAATTTAATTTCCATATTTTATATCAGTTTTCATCAGTGTCTACATATGTAGTAATCTTGTATAAATTTATTACAGAATATCTATCTGATTATTAGGTGTAGTAATAAAAGTATTTTGGCATTGCTCTTTAACTGAAGTTTTTATTTCAGGGCCCTCTTCTTAATGTCCAAAAGTAATTTTCAGCCCCCAAAACTAAAGGACAAAACAAAATGGTAAGTTAAATAACATATAGATGTATAGAATTTTACACTTGAAAGGAATATAGATTTAGTTCTCGTGTTTTATGGATAACGATACTGAAACCCAGAGGTATTAAACAACAGTTTACCTAAAGTTACACATACAATTTACTTACAGAGCTATGGGAAGGATCTAGGTTTTTCTGACCCATGTTCCTTTATACTAGGTGTACTGGTTAATAATGGCAGATTTTGTAATCAAAGAAAACACAATAATTTCAAGAGAAATATCAAATGTGCTTTATTCAAAGTAATGTCCACCGCTAGCTACACATTTCCCCCATCTTTCAGGTAATTTGTGGATACCGTCCCAATAGAACTTTTCTTGTTTTGAGGCAAACCATTCAGAGAACCAATTTTCCACTTCTTTGTACATTTTGAAGTGCTGCTCAGAAAGTGCGTGTGCTATGGATCGGAATAAGTGGTAATCTGAAGGAGCAAGGTCTGGTGAATATGCAGGTGGGTTAATACTTCCCAGGCAAGATCTTTTAATGTGTCTTTAACTGGTTTTGAAGTATGTGATGTCTTCTGGCACACTTCGGTCATTTCACGATCAAAGCATACTTCAAATTGATTATTTCTTGTTGGTAGCGATCAGTATTAAGGGTTTCACCTCTTTTTAGAAGCTCATAATACACTACACCTTCCTGATGCACCAAACGCAGAGCATTGTTTTTTTTCTGAAGCAATTTGTCCTGTCCTTGCAGTCGATGTTGATGGTTGACCTGGATCAACCCATGATTTTGTGCATTTGGGATTCTCAAAATAAATCCACTTTTCATCACCAGCCACAATTCGATGCAAAAGAAGACTTTCTTTCTTGCTATTGAAGCAACATTTTACTGATGACTTTTCGGTTTTCCATTTGTCTTTTGTTCAGTTGATGTGGCACCCATTTTCCTTCCTTTAAAACCTTTCCCATTGCTTGTAAATGACTGGAAATTGTTTGCTGAGCAATGTTTAAACTTTCTGCAAGTTGTTTTTTAGTTTGACACACATCTTCATCCAATAATGCTTGTAATTGTTGGTCTTCAAACTTTTTCAGTTGACTTGGATGTTCTTTGTCTTTCACATCGAAATCATCACTTTTAAAGCATGTAAACCAATGTTCACAAGTATCTTGAGATCTTGAGATGGAGCATGTTCACCATAAGTTTCTTGAAGTATACAATAACTTTTTCTTCAAAATAATGAATTAAAACTTCCCGCAAATGCTCTTTTTTTGGCACAAAATTCGACATTTTTAAGCATAAAAATATCTATTATGTTAAAACCTTCAGCAAATTTGACATATGAAGTTTTGAAGTTTGCTGTCAATACAATATAGCATACATATCAAATTATAGGAATATCAACATATGTGTAACTCCATCTATTGAAAAAAATCTGCATTATTAACTGGTACACCTAGTAATGTATTGCTATCTTAAAAAATTCTGATCAGATGTTTTGGCATTTTTGGGTAAGAGATGTGGTGAGGAAAGGATTTGACATAAATGCATTGACTTCGACAATTGATATTTTTACTGTGTACTTTCATTAACTAATTGGTGACTTTTATGATAGATGATGTGAAAAGTTTCCCCAGATATCATGACACTTAAGTTAATCTTTAATGACTTTTCTCTACCTTCCTTCCCTAATATTCTAAAAGGTTATTACTTCTCTGGCCTATGTGTCACAGTGGTTAGAGTGTCAACCTGAAAACCAAAGAGTCTTGGGTTCGATTCCTGGTCAAGGGCACATACTGGGTTGCAAATTTGATCCCCGGCGTGTGGGAGGCAACCATTCAATGTCTCTATCTTGCATCGGTATATTTCTCTCTCTCTCTCTCTCTCTCTCTCTCTCTCTCTCTCTTTCTCTCTCTCTTTCCCCCACCCTTCCCTCCAAAAAGAAAAGGTTATTACATACTTTCATTCTGATACCTTCTTTCTTATGCAAAGTAAAGCAGTTTGACTATTCTTATAGTTCATAAAGACATCTTCAATTGGATGATAAAAATTGAAAATTATTTTCCTGGTAATGTCTTTCCATACATTTAATTTTTTTAAACTATGCAAATAAGTTTTCAAGTTCTTAAATTCGGTTATTTTTTCATCTAGATTACATGGCTCTCTTTAATGGTCCATGGGCTCCCCAAATTCTGTATGTTCATATCTTATTTCAGATTCTGAGAGTTCTATTCTCCCCAAAAAAGGTTTATATTCTGCTAGCTGTATTCTTTTGTATTGACACAGGTTTCTTCTTATTCCTTGTCACCTGAAGTTCCTAAGCAATTAAAACTGGAGGGGTTTATGGCAGGAGGGAATGAATAACTATTAGCTATAACCACTGAATTCACAGTTAGATTCCGGAGGATTCATTACAACTGGATACCTTTGACAGTCTCAGACACTGTGTAACTCCACAAGCTACCAAATGTAATGCAGTAATGTGATTTTTCTGAAGAGAAATGCTGTGTGTTTGCTGTCATTGGTAATAACTAAGGTTATTCTCTTTGGTTCTTGTCCAGTCCCTCCTCCCATGGAATTTTGGCTATGGTGCAGATATCCATTTTTGCTATTAATTAGTAATCCAAGCATGATTTCTTTAATTTATGTCATTTTCCCAGTTTCATCAATTCAGGTGGCAGGAAAACTCTTCTGCTTGCTAAAATCACTCCTCTGCCCTCATTTCTGAGAAATTCAATGACCTTTTAAAGCTTTAAATAATCTTTTACATTATCTCCCAACCCTATCTCCTCACCATTCAACTATTTTGATGTAGCAGAACATTTACATACTATATAAATTAGGCAATAAGAAAAGGTCATTTTGATTTCTAAGTTTAATAGATTATGAATCCTGTGATACAGCTATGCATTTCTGCTTTTTACTGTATTTTTTAGAGCTTATCTATTACTATTCTGTTAACTAATTGAATTTTACTTAAGAGATAGAACTAACACATTTTCTTCTTTTTAAATACATTGTTATTGATTTTTTTTAGAGAGAGGGAGAAATTGAGAGGGAAGGAGAGAGAGAAAGAGAAGAGAGAGAGGGAGAGAGAGAGAGAAGGAGAGGGAGGGAGAGAGACATCCATGTGAAAGGAAAATATCAATCAGCTGCCTCCTGCACGACCCCAACTGGGGATTGAGCCCGCACCAGGAATCTAACTGGCGACCTTTTGGTGCATAGGACAGTGAATAACCAACTAAGTAACACTGGCCATGGCATCAAGGAATATCTGTGCTTTGGGTTTAGTTTTTGGGCTGATAAAGAGTAAGAGGCTTAAGGAAAAAAAAAAATCATGTGTTTCAGATTTTTAAACTACTTGTAAGTTAACTTTATTTAGTAACACCAAAAAACTAATGTTAGTGAAATATTTTTGTACATGTCTCCTTTTATTTTAAGGTCATCAACATTCCATAATTTTGTCAAAATAGCACTAACCAAAAACCCAAAAAAAAGACCAACTGCTGAAAGACTTCTGACTGTAAGTCATTGAAATTATAGGGGAATCTTCTGTAGTCGTGTCTTAATTAAGCATATCACTAAAACAAAAGTATTTAGGTTTTTTAATATAAAAATGTTAGCGACTCTTAGAGCAGGGGTTAGCAAACTTTCTGTAAAGAGTCAGATAGTAAATAGTATAAGCTTTGTGTGCTGTATAGCCTCTGCCACAATTATTCAGTTTTGCCCTTGTAGCACAGAAGCAGGCATTGATAGTACATACAAATGAGTGTGGCTTTAACACCCAATAAAACTTTATTTACAAAAAGGCAGTGCACCAGATTTTGCCCATGGGCTGTATGTAGTTTGCCAACCCCTACCAGAGAGAAAACTATTAAAAATATTGCTATCATTAAAATTGCTTTTCTTGGATTCTTCTATTAATTTATAGAATGCTCTGTGTGTATATGTGTTTGTTAAATACTTTTATAGTACAAAAAAATCAATGAGTATAGCAGTCTAAGAAAACTATTAAATGTCATTTCACTGTATGTCTTTGTACGTTAACATAATTTTATCAGTATGATGACATAAGTAATGAATGTCATTATTATAGCCAAAGTTTTACTTTTACTACCTTATATGTTAATGTTATAAACCTATTCCACAAAGATTCTTTAGCTTTATAATATATAATTATGGATTCTATGATTAACATTTTGCTAACACATTCTCTAATTTATTTGTACTAGTAGACTTCCATATACTTACCTCTGATATTTACTAAATGGAAAATACAGATAACATTTCTGTAAGCCATAGATGTAAAAGTATACTCATGAAATTGTTTTGTTTTCACTTAGCACACTTTTGTAGGACAGCCAGGTCTCTCTAGGGCCCTAGCAGTTGAACTTTTGGACAAAGTGAACAATCCAGACAACCATTCACATTACACTGAAGGAGACGATGATGACTTTGAGGTAAGGAGCATTTGCAGTCTAATATTTGAAAATAAATGTTTAATATGGCCTTATGAGTTTGTTTTCTAACTCTTTTAAGTTAATTAAAACAGATTTAGCTTCAAAGATTAATTAGTAGTATAAACTACACTTATCCTGAATAAAATTATGACTTGCTACTTTTCTTTAAAATTGTGGTACAATATACATAACATAATCATTTCTTAATCCTAGTTCCAGATTTTTTAAATTTCTTTATTATACAGGTCACTAACAATACAAAAAATTTTTCAGAATTAAGTTGAGATTCCCATAGAAATTTATTCTTTCTAATACTTGTTCAAAACTATTATTTTTTACATAATTACTTGCAGAGCTATTGATAACTGAAAATATTGTCGAATTATTTTGAATAGACCATATTTAACAATATAACTTGTAAATCAGGAATGAGGGACTATGTTTTTTCACCAGTGTCTCTTCCTCTTCTTTTTGATTCCTTTTTATTTGTGTTTCTTGAAATCTGTCTGTTCATTTCTCTTTCTGCCTTTATTTCTTTTTATAGCTCTATCTTTATTTTTGGCCATACTATGGAACTAAACTTTGTGTTGTTACTTATTGAAGGAAATTTTTTACTTTATGTTCTTAAGATTTAAGTTATGCCATATAAGTATTATGATTACTACTAACACTCATTGGATAGTTATTGTGTGTCAAGTATTAGGCCAAATAATTTCCATGTTAATTCATCTAATACCCAGAACAGTCCTTTGCAATAGGTATTACTGTCCCCATGTTACAATTGAGGAAATGAAGAAGAAAGACTAGAAGTAATTTGATAAGATCATATAGGACTAGTCAGTAGCAGAACCAGGATTTGGATCCAGGCAAACTAATTCTAAAGCCTACTGTCTTAGTTATAACACCATCATTTCTATGTATGTACTTAATAGAAAGAGTCATTAGCAATCTTTGAAAACTAATCATTGAAAAGGAGTCATTGCTATAGATATACACTGAGTGGCCAGATTATTATGCCCACCTGAGGTTTGTAGGCAAATTAGCTATAATTTCACACTAAAGTTGGTAGAGGACCAGACGATTATAAATAGGGAAGCAGTAGAAGTGATTTTTTTCTACTACCACGACAGTAGAAGTGATTTTTTTCTGAGGATATGGGTAAACAACGCGATTTAACAGCCTTTGAACGTAGGATATATTTAAAAATGAGTGGCCAGATTATTATGACCACCCCATCAGTACTTCATTGGGCCACCTTTTGCCTTGAATACTGTGGTGATTCTTCTTGGCATTGACTCCACAACATGTTGAAAGGTGATGCGAGGAATCTGACACCATGCCTGATGAATAGCACTCTCCAGTTCTGTGAGATTTGATGGTTGTGGAACCAGGTGCCTGATGGCTCTTTTAACTTCGTCCCACAAATGCTCAATTGGATTGAGATCTGGTGATTATGGGGGCCACCTAAGCAAGGTAAAGTCTCCCTCATGTTCTTGAAACCACTCCTGCACAATATGAGCACTATGGCATGGCACATTGTCTTGTTGGAAGAAGCCATTTCCATTGGGATATGCCATCAACCTGATAGGATGAACCTGACCAGCAACAACACTTAGGTATGTTATGCTATTCAGACGTTGTTCCACATGAATTAAAGGGCCCAAATCTTGCCAGGAAAACATGCCCCGAACCATAACACTGCCCCCACCAGCTTGAAGGGTTGTACTCATGCATGTGGGGTGCATGCTTTCATGCTGTTTCTGCCAAATTCTCACTCTGCCATCTGCATGATGCAACTGGGAACGTGATTCATCGGACCACATGACTTTTTTCCAATGCTCGACTGTCCAGTCATTGTGTTCCTGTGCGAATTGGAGATGTTTTATCTTGGTAACTGCAGACAGCAAAGGTGTTCGAACAGGCCTTCGGCTTCCATATCCCATACAATGCAGTGTACGGCTAATTTGCCTGCAGATGTCAGGTGGTCATAATAATCAGGCCACTCAGTGTGTGTGTGTGTTTGTGTGTACATATATATGTGTTCAGAGGCTGTTAAATCGCGTTGTTTACCCATATCTTCAGAAAAACATCACTTCTACTGTCATGGTAAACAACCTGCTTCCCTATTTATAATGGTCTAGCCCTCTAGCAACTTCAGCGTGAAATTATAGCTAATTTGCCTACAAACCTCAGGTGGTCATAATAATCTGGCCACTCAGTGTGTATAGATACATATAGCATAGTCTTACCATTGGTACCCAGTGAACATTTTGTTACATATTAAATGACATATTAAATAACAAAACTTCTCTTTTATTCCCCCATATTATTTTGCTTGGTTTCCAAATCTACTCTACCTTCTGAGATTTCTATTTCTATTTAGTGATATCACCAGTCCTTGAAATATAAAAAACCTTGTGCCAGACAGTTGGGGACCCAATGGTGTATAGAATTTGACACTATTCCTGCCTTCAAAGAATTTATATACCCTCAAAGGAAACTCAGAAATATAAACAAATAACTTACAAGTGTGATAACTATTATGGACTGGTAAATACAAGATGCTATGGGGTCATATCATGGGGACAAGAAAGGACTCACTATAGAAGTGATATGTATGCTAAAAACCTAAAGGATAAATTGAATTAGAGGAAGAGAACAGACAAAAGTGTTTTGAGCATAAGTAATAATAGTATGTTTGAAGGCCTGGTGATAAGAGAGAAAGAAGTGTATTTGATGAACTAGAGATAAGTCAGCCTTCTTAGAGCAGAAAACAAGGGAGGAAGTGGTGAGAGAGGAAGTTATAGAGCTAGTCATTTCAAGCCTTGTTGAAAATTTTGGGCTTGAGCCTAAGGGCAGTAGAAGCTATTAAAGAGTAAATGAGTGACATAATTAGGTACACATTTTAAGATCTTTATAACTTCAGAATGGTGATCCCATTCCAAAAAAACCTGATAAGAGTCTTTTGAAGTTATTCTGAATAGAGATAATGGCTTTTTAGACTAGAGCGGTAGAGCAAAAATGGAGAAAAGTAAACTAATTCAAGAATTATATGAGAGCCCTAGTCTATTTGGCTCAGTCAGCCAGTGGTACAGACTGAAGGGTTGAGGGTTTGATTCCACTCAAGGGCATGTACCTTAGTTGCAGTCTCGTGTGGGAGCCATCCAATCCTTCTGAGAGACACACATTAATGTGTCTCTGTCCTTGGTTCTCCACCTCCCCGCCCTTCCACTCTCTAAAATAATCAGTGGAAAAAAATCCTCTCTGGTGAGGATTAACTAAACAAAACACAAAAATTATTGTATATGAGAGAATTGATGATGGGATGAAGACATGAGGGTTGGGGGGGGGGGGTCAGAAAAGGGATTATTCCAGATTTTGACTTGAACAGATTTGGGAAGAAAGATCAATTTAGTTTTATATATGGTAATCTTAATGTTGCACAAGACTTCTAAATAGGGAAATCTCATAAAAAGTGAGAGCTATGTGGTTGTAGCTTGCAGAGAAAAGTTTGGACTAGAGATAAAAATTTGGAAGGCATTAGATATCGATGTAGTTGATACATCCTAAAGGTTAGGTATGATCACCCAAAGCAAGCTAGTTTTCTAGTAGAATGAGAAAAGAAGGGGGCCTAGGACAACATCCTGAGATTTCTCCCATGATTGAAGAATCAAGTAAGCTAAGGGAAATGGCAAAGGATTGATAAAGAACATTAAAATAAAGAAAGTTTTAATTAGAATACTGTCTAGAAGTTGAGTTAAAGAAATCATTGGATATGGGTGGTAGAATTTGAGTACTTTAAAAAGGATAATTTTCAAATAGTAAAAGTGAATCTAGATTAGAATAGTTGGAAAGATAAGTATAGCAGTTGATTTATGAAATTTAGTTGGGAAATGGGGGAGTAGGATAGAGCAATAGATGGAGAAAAATGAGTTGGTGGGGAATTTATTGACGGTTTTATGTGTGACAAAAGTTTGAGCAGGATGAAGTGCTTATGAAAAGGATCCAATAGATAGAGATAGAAGAACCACGAGAAGAAGATGAATAGACAAAATCCCTGAGAAGAAAAGAGAGACTGAAATCAAGAGTGTAACTGATAGTGTAGGTAGTAGTTTTCTAGTTGATGTTTCTGTTTTCTCTGTGAAGTAACAAGGTTATCTCCTAAAGGTGTGAAGGAATATGGATGGGTTTGAAGAATGTGGAGATGTGTAAAGGTGACTTTATGGGTTAAAAGATTCAAGAAGTGTTTTGAGCAAAGCTGAAGCCTTACATGAGAGATTTCCAATGTGTTTTGCTGGGTAATATTCATCCAGCAGTAATATGTACCCCAGATGTAAACACAAAGATAGCTAGTTTAATTTATCCTGGGTTATCATTTTGGCATGCTAGTGTAGTACAGGACCCTGAGACAAAGGGAATTTAGAATATTGGCAAGAGATTGCAGTTGTGGTCTGCCAAATAGAAACTGGGTAGGAAGAAAAGTGAAGTTAGGAAAAATTCTGATAGAGAGTGGAAAGGTAATGGATTGATGGACTTGAGATTCTAATATGAACATTATAAAAGTTTAATGAGGACAAATAAGAAAGTGAGCTGAAAGGATGAGAAGTTCAGAGTATTGTGTGAATTTGTAAATCAGAACAGATGACAGGATTCAGGGTGGGATCTAGGAGTAGAGAATGCGTTGAAGAATGCCTCTAGAGATGAGGTCAGAAAATTTAAAAACAGTGGGCTTTTTTTTGTATTTCTTTGAACAGTAGGCTTTTAAAGTCTGTTGGTATGATGATGGGTTTTGAAATAGAGAAAAAAAACAGGCACTGTCTGAGTAGTCAGTGAATGAGAGTCATCAGAAATTTGATAGGGGTTGAGCATAGTTTCAAAAGAATTAGGAATTTATACGAAAGGGTGGAAGTAGTATGCGCCTCATTTGATTTACTACAATATTCTTACATAGTCTCCCTGCATCCAGTATTTCTTCCTACCGTGCCCCCTTACACATTCATCAGATTATTTTTTTAATGTTTTTATTGATTTTAGAGAAAGAGAAACATTGATGTGAGAGAGAGAACTTTGATTGGCTGCCTCCTAGGGATTGAGCCCACAACCTGGCATGTACCCTGATTGGGAATGGAACCGGCAACCTTTCGGTGCCTAGGACCACCCTCAAATCTCAACCAACTGAGCTACACAGGCCAGGGCTATCAGATCACTCTTAAAGATGACTGGTGATGCCACCCCTTCTATGTAAAATCTCCAAAAAATAACTTTGCCAAGAAAATAGAATTAAGAGCCATAACCTGACAATCTTGATGATCCTGCTCATCCTCAGTCTCCTTCCAGCATTGTCACCTCTTCACTTAATCTTCATTATAGCCAAATAATAACTAACTCCAGGTTTCAGGCTTGATACAGTGTGAGGCGTGCAGGAGGCAGCCGATCAGTGATTCTCTCTCATCATTGATGTTTCTTGGGAGGGGGGGGGGAGCTGCATTGTCTCTTCCCCCGGCCAGTGCAGAGAGAGAGAACGCTGGGGGTTATGAATCTGGAGTAGAACCCTGTGAGGGTTAAGGAAAAATAAATAAAACAAAACTGAGACAGAAATAGAGGAAAAAGCTGGGCCTGGGTGGGCTTCTGCCCTCTGATGGAGGAACAGGCAGACAGCCAGCACTGGAAGTTTAATATATATTCGAAGTAACAGGAAGTTACATCCCATCTGGGTGAGCCTTGAGTTCCTGGCAATATAATAGGATCCACCCCCTCTTAGCACCTAGGCAAGAAAGTCAGACTGAGTAGTGTCCTTGTCTCTTGACTAGGACCGCCCCCAGGGCATGGCTTTACCTGCACCCTGAGTTCAGCCAACATATTTAAAAATGCCCGAAGCGCTTGCCAGCCGCCCTCCATATTTCTATCTCTCTTTTTCTCTTTCCCTCTCCCTCTCTCTCTGTAATCAATAAAAATGTTTTTTTTAAATAGTAATTTTTTTGGGAATAAATTTCTTAATGAATGGCACTTACCATTTTCTGATCTTATAAATATTTGTGTCTTGTCTTCCTAGACTGTAAATTCTTTGAAGATCTCTGGCTTTCTTTGAATCTCATATATTTTATACAGTGTAGACATGGAATAAGTGAATAAACTTTTTTAAAATTTTTATTTATTGGTGGTTGGTTTTTTTTTAGAGTGAGAGAAGAAGGTGAAGGGAGGGGAGGGAGAGAGAGAAAGAGAGAGAGAGAGAGAGAGAGAGAAACATCAATTTGTTTTCTACTTATTTATGCATTCATTGGTTGCTTCTTGTGTGGGCCCTGACTGGGGATCAAACCTGCAACCTTTGCATATCGGATGGTGCTTGAACCAACTGAGCTACCTGACCAGGAATAAGTGAATAAACTTTTAAAGTACCTTGATATTCATTATATTTTTTAATTTTCGTCCTATAATTTATTAGTATGTAGTCATGTTTGTCGATAAGTGAACGTTTCATTTAAAATAAGAAACTTTGAACGATATTTATCATTGAAATCTCTTTTTAAAACATATAGGGATTAAGAACTACAAATTGATAGTCACAAAATAGTCCTGGAGGTGTAAAGTACAGCATAGGGAATATAGTCAATAATATTGTAATCTAATCTAATAAAAGTAATATGCAAATTGACCCTCACTCCATTACACCTAAGCCACGCCCACCAGCCAGGCCACACCCACCAGCCATTCAGAGAAGCTGTATGCAAATTAACCAAGCCAAGATGGTGGCCAGCAGCCATGGAGCTAGAGCAAACAGGAGGCTTCTGTTTCACCAGCGATGGAGGAAACTGCCTGCCTAGGCCAGCTGGGCCTCTGCTCAAGGCAACAATGTTTCAGTTATAGAAGCCACGGAGCTGAAGCAAATAAGAGGCTTCCTTGCCTGCCTAGGCCTCCACTCAAGGCAACAAAGTTTCAATTATAGGAGATAAATAAACCCCAGAAACCTGATTCCAGCCAGCCTTCTGGGACATCAGGTCAATGGGAGCTGTGGGCAGCCTGAAAACGGCCCTCAGCCCCTCACCCAGGCTGGCCACACCCCCATGGGATGAGGGTTCCCACTGGGGGGCTTGGCCAGCCTGTAAACAGCCATCACCCCCTCACCCAGGCTGGCCATCCCCTGAGGGGTCCCAGACTGCAAGAGGGCACAGGCCAGACTGAAGGACCCCCCACTCGAGTGCACAAATTTTTGTGCAGCAGGCCCCTAGTATTGTAATAAGTATGGTGCCAGGTGCGTACTTGAAATATCAGATGGATACTTTGTAAAGTATATGATTGTCTAACTATTATACTGTACACCTGAAACTAATAAAAAATAATGTTGAATATAAACTAATTGAAAAATAAAATTTGTAACTGTTTGTTTATATCCACAGCCCCATGCAATCATTCGTCATACCATTAGATCTACAAACAGGAATGTGAGAGCTGAACGGACAGCTTCAGAAATAAATTGTATGTGTTTAGTATATATTTTCAATTGGTGGTTTTGGAGGGTTGAGCTGGGTGTTCTTATGGGTTTTTGGAATAATAAAGTCTCAAACCAATTGAGGCTACATACTTTGACATATCAGAATACTTCTAAAATAGAGGTTGCTTTTCTGGTTTAAAATGGAAATCCCTTGGGTTTCAATAAAATAGTTTTTCATTTTCTAATTTTAAAGGTAATGTATGTCCATTGCAGAAAATTTGCAAGAGAAAAAACTAGAAAATCAACATTGCCTATAATCACATCACTCATGCCAACCCACAGCTAATATTTTGCTGAATTTTCTTCATTTTTTTTCATGTATATTTTTAGGTGGCTGAATTTATAATATACATAAAATTTTACTTAATATTTTCTATATATTAGCCTAGCCTTTACAAACCATTGTGTATAATGGTTGTATCCTGTTCATTGAGTTGATACTTTATAGTTGCACAGTTTCTTATTTTTGGCTATTTGGGTTGGTTTTAGTTCTTTTGAGGCAGTTTAACATTAACACTAACGTGAGTCTTTTCTAAAATACATGTTTAAAAAGGGAAATTGCCCTAGCCGGTTTCCTAAGTGTTTAGAGAGTCAGCCTGCAGATTGAAGGGTCTCAGGTTCGATTCCAGTCAAGGGCAAATAATTCAGTTCCAGGCTCAATCCCCAGCCTAAGTTGGGGAGTGAATGGGAGACAACCAGTTGATGTGTCTCTTGATGTTTCTTATATCGAGGTTTCTGTCTGTCTCTCCCCCTCCCTTCCATTTTCTCTAAAAAATCATGGAAAAATATACTCAAGGGAGGGTTAAATAAATAAATAAATAAATAAAAGGAAATTGATTTTTATTCAATAAATCATTGACAGATAAAAGTTTTGTATCAACAATATTTGTCATTTTATTCATAGTAATTTAGAAAATAGATTTACAAAGAAGTTTTAAGTATGGGTATACTGATTTAATTGCATACTTGTTTCAAAGAGATTTAAAGTAGTTTACAATACAAAAAAGATATGAATAAAATTACAAACCATAATGGAGGACGATAAATTATTAAGTATTTAGGTTAATTAGAATTATTACAAATGAGTATTTCAATCAGTTTTCTTTTTTTAAAAAATACATTTTATTGATTTTTTACAGAGAGCTAGAAACATCGATGGGAGAGAAACATTGATCAGCTGCCTTCTGCACACTCCCACTGGGGATGTGCCCACAACCAAGGTACATGCCCTTGACCGGAATCAAACCCAGGACCTTTCAGTCTGTAGGCCGATGCTCTATCCACTGAGCCAGACCAATCAGGACTCAAATCAGTTTTCTTGAACCCCAATATATCTAGCTTTCTAGATATAGCATCAGAAATATAGATCAATGGAGAGTTAGAAATAGCCTTCCATATCAGTTCAGTCATATCTATTTATAGTTAAACCATTAATTCAAGATGTTATCTCTTTGTTAGTCCCAGATTTCTGATGTTCTTGTGCTACATTCTTATATAATCCCAAGTGAAATATTTGGGCTTTCGATACCAGACAGAAAAGTAGCAAAGTTGATGTTCCATTATAAAGCTTTCTCTATTTTATGCAGCTATATAGTATTCAATTAATATAGTCCAATTTACACATCTTTTCTTGTATAACTTTTGGGTTTTGTGTTATGTGAAGCAAGGCCTTCTTGATGTTAACATTATATAGGAATTTTCTTTTTTTTCAATTTGGAAACTGGGGGACCAGGCGTGGCATCTTTCCTCTACCAGGTTAGATTGCCCACTGATGCCTGGGTCTCACCAGTCTTTTATTGAGTCTCTGAGAAAAAACCATATCCTTAGGCAGGAAATTCCAAGGAAAAATTTTACATGTAGTTAACAAGTGTGGATTTGCTGCAATTAACAATGTTTCAACTTAAACAATGGGTGCATAGCTCTGACCTTTCAGAGCAACCAAGGTAGGCTAAAAACAATCAGGGATTTTTCTTGTCCTAACTGATTTGGCTCAGTGGATAGAGCGTTGGCCTTCAGACTGAAGGGTCCCAGGTTCAATTCCGGTCAAGGGCATGTACCTTGGTTGCAGGCACATCCCCAGTAGGAGGTATGCAGGAGGCAGCTGATTGATGTTTCTCTCTCATCGATATTTCTAAATCTCTATCCCTCTCCCTTCCTCTCTGTAAAATACCAATAATATATATATATTTAAAAAAGAACTTACCTATTGTTTCTTTTTGTATTTTTATAGTTTCATTTTTTAATATTTAAACCTTTGATATAAGGTATTAATTTATTTGGTAGAAGGTATAAAATATGAATTCAACTTAAGTTTCTTTCTAAATGACTACCCATTTTTCTCATTGCTATTTATCAAAAACTTTATTTTTACTAATGGATTTAATATGCCACCTTTTTTTTTAATTAAATTGATTTTTATTCAATTGACATTGGTGAACATGAATATGTAAGTTTCAGGTGTGGGCCTTTGATCCATGGTTATAATATCTGTATATTATATCCCTATCCCCTTCCCTCTAGCAATCACCACTCTCCTGTTTATGTTCATGAGTTTCAGTTTTATATCCCACATATGAGTGAAATCATATGGTTCTTAGCTTTTCTGAGCCAAACTGGTTAGGGCTTTTTCAGTCTCTTAATAATGCTTTGTAATTTTCAGTATATAGGTCTTTCACGTTCTTTAAGTTTATTCCTAGGTATTTTATTCTTTTGGTTGCAATTGCAAAAGGAATTGTTTTTGTTTTTTCATTTTTATTTTTTTTTTGAAGTTTTGTTGTTAAACACTTTGTAATTGGGCATTTTCCGGCCAAATCGTGTCGTAACGGGAAGAAAGAAATCCAATAATGGTCTGACTTTCAAAGTCTATCTGAGTTGTCTTGAACATTTTCATTGTTGAAATGCCAGGCCCTCCATATTTGACGGAATCTGTCTCTACTCATCGTTTTTGGAAAAAACTCGTCTCCTGCGCTTTGGTATAAAAAGCGATATAACGAGTTTACTTGTTTCCCGCAAATTAATATACAGGAAATCAGTGGATTTTTGAACATTGATTTTGTATACTACAACTTGACTATATTTGTTTATTGGGTTTTTTAAACATATATTTTATTGATTTTAGTGAGGAAGGGAGAGAGAGAGATAGAAACATCAATGATGAGAAAGAATCATTGATTGGCTGCCTCCTGCACACCCCCTACTGGGGATCAAGCCTGCAACCCAGGCATGTGCCCTTGGCCTGAATTGAACCTGGGACCTTTCAGTCTGCAGGCCGACGCTCTATCCATTGAGCCAGACGATCTAGGGCATGTATTTTTTGTTTTTCTTTAATCTTTATTGTTGAGAGTATTACAGATGCCCTCATTATCCCCCCATTGTGCTCCTTCATCCAGGTCCCAACCCACCCTAGGGCTTAATTTTTATTTTTATTTTTAAAATATATTTTTATTGATTTCAAAGAGCAAGGGAGAGGAAGAGAGAGATAGAAATAACAAAGATAAGAGAGTATCATTGATCAGCTGCCTCCTGTATACCCCACAGTGGAGATCAAGCCCACAACCCGGGCATGTGCCCTGACCAGGAATCAAACCCTGATCTCCTGGTTTACAGGTCAACAACCACTGAGCCACGCCAGCTGGGCCCAGGCCTTAATTTTAATTTCTTTCAGTCTTTTAGTCACATTAGATTTTAGAATTTTCTGTGCCTTATAAATAAGTAATAAGCCATCCTTTTCTCTGTTTTAGAATATTTCATATAAAAGAAGTACTCTTAATTCTAAAATCGGTCTGACTAGGCCAAATAAAATACACATTTATCAAAATACAATATTAAATTCCTGAATACCACTGTAACATTTAACTTGACAAAGTATCATTTGTGGGGTTTTTTTTTTAGATAATTATAAGTAATTTGGGGATCGGTGGTTCATTCCTACCATAAAGTTGTAGCTTAAATTAGTTTCAAAACAGAGTCTGCAGCCTAGAAAACATCTTTAAAGTGTTTTTAAATCTTTTAAAGTCCTTTGTCATCTACTCTTAGTTTTTAAAAATCTCTTATACATAAAAAGTGCTATTAATTTTTGGACTCAGACCAAGAATTAATAGAATAGTTAGGATGATTCCACATTGTTACTTTCTTTTGGTAAGCATAAAGTAAGGGGTATTCTCATGGTTAAAAGAAAAGAGAGATTTTGTCTTTTCTTCTTTCTTCTCTCTTACTTTCTGGTTAAATAGATAGATTTTGTGAATATCTGTTATATATTTTGCAGTTGACAAGTTACAATTTGAACCTCCTTTGAGAAAAGAAACAGAGGCACGGGATGAAATGGTAGGAATTATAACTTTAAAGTATTTTACTCACTAAAATTTGAGAAAACTTATGGTTAGGTGTACTTTGGCCATGGAACAAAGTAATGTTCTCTTAAGCATTAATTTTGATAGTGTATTTTACACATTAAAATTCAAAAAAGTCTACATTTAGGTGTGTTTTTTCCTAGGGTAAAAGGTATAATATACCATTTTAACCATTTATTTTGACCTTTCTGAGTATTTCAAGGAACTTGCATGAAGTTATTAAGTACTGTATATGGATTTTGATGCTCAGCTTTAAGCTTATAATTTTTTTCTTATTCTATTCTTTTTGGTTTGTCATACAGTATTGCATTGGCTTACTATTTTTAATAGTTATCTGTTAGTGTAGGTTATTTTTAAACCCTTGCTCTTATTCTGCAATTACTGTTGTTAACCCTTTTCTTGTCTGAAAGGAAAGAAGTAGTAGATAGAACAAGATATTATTAGAGTCAGCCTCAATATTATTTTAACCTACTTTATATTAATAAAAAAATAGCTTCTAGAGTAATTGTCTTCTGTTAATGAACCTCTTCATCTTCATCTTTGGAAGTGGTGTTCTTACCATATACAAGGTGGGGCAAAAGTAGATTTACAGTTGTGAACACACAAAACAGAGTTTATTCTTGTATTATTATTTCTTAATTATTGTATTGTTTTCTATAAGAACAATTAAACCTACTTTTGCCCCATTCTGCACATTGCTGTGTAATAAACTCTCAATGTCTGTACTAGTGGGAAAAAATAATAGCACAAATAGATTAATGATAATATGATGTTTAGTTCTCCGTGCTCATGGAGTAGTGGTGCAAATGATTCAAAGTTAGGTTTTTCTGTTTTACTTCTGACTATATGAGTTTATTGGTAAAGAGGACTTGTTACACTTGAAATTATATATAGTATGTTCATGGACTTTAATTTTAGCCAACTGATGAGTCATTGACCTAAATATGTCCAATGACAACTAATCTAGCTGAAGATTAAAAAATTGTTTGAAACCAAGATGATTAGCAGTCATGACACTAAATGATTTTTTGAATCAAATAAAATGATTAGTATCTGTTTTAAGGTAACATTTTAAACTCTGTTTTTTACTTTCACAGGGTCTATCATCAGACCCAAACTTTGTACTACAGTGGAATCCTTTTGTTGATGGAGCAAGTACTGGAAAGTAAGTTGTTTACTGATATAAACTTTATTTTACTTGATTACATAAGAGCAATATTGGGAGGGGGTGTGATTTATCCTAATAAGCTTTCATTTTCATTCTTCAAAAAGTTGTACTATACTTCTTGTCATTGTAAAATTTCTGACTTTTTTTATTACCAAAATGCATTATGTGTAGATTCTTAAGATTTTTGGTTTTTATACTTAAATTAGAATATAGTATGAGTAATGTTAATATACTAGTACTGAAAGATGAACCACAAGACATCATGGGGAAAATAATACTATAATGAAGGTCAAAAAGTCCCATTTTCATCTCTGCACTGTAGTTACTTTATATTCTAGATCTGTCTTCCCTCAGTAATTGACAGGGATAGCCTAGGTGAGTTGTTTCAAACCTGTTTATGCATTGCAGTACATAGAGAGCTTTTTGAAATATAGATTCCTGGGCTCCCACATTAGACCTATAATGTAAGGTTCATAAACTAGGTTATTATCCACATTTTTTGACCCACTGCCTATTTTTTGTACAGCCCACAAACTAGAATGGTATTTACATATTTTAATGGTTGAAAAAAAATGAAACAGTGATATTTTGTTATACTCTAAAATTATGTGAAGTTTAAATTTCAGTGTCCATAGATGAATGTTTATTGGAACATTATCATGCTCATTTGTTTATTATCTACTAGAGGCCTAGTGCATGAAAATTCATGCACTGGATGTGGGGGGAGCCCGGCCTGCCCCCTCTCACAGTCTGGGAGCCCTCAGGGGCAGTAGGCGACCCGGTGATCAGGGGGAGGCAACGCCCCCATCACACCTCTGCTGCTGGCAGTGCCAGCAGCACAAGCCTCAGCTAGCCCTGTTTACCTGCGCCTCAGGCGGCCCTGGGCGGCTGGGCAGCTGCCATCCAAGGCTTGCCTGCGCCTTGGGCATCAGCTATGCCTGTTGCTAGAGTCCCACAGTCATTTCAGCCCAGCCAGGGGCGAGGCAGGCACACGGTGTGGCCAGACCTGCCCTTAGCACCCCAGCCGCCCAGGGCTGGCCTGAGGCACAGGCAAGCCTTGGATGGTGGCTGCACGTCTACCACCCCCCCCCACCCCCTTCTCCCTGGTGGGGTTGAAAGGACCAGTGGACTCCAGCAGGGCTGAGGGCTCTGGGTGCCATCATCTTGTGGCTATGGGCGCTGCCATCTTTGTGGCTGTGTGATGCTCACTTTGCATATTCCCTCTTTATTAGATAAGATTTATTAGATAAGATGGCTGCTTTCATGATACAACAAAAGAGTTAAGTAGTTGTGACCACTGTATAGTTTGGAAAGCCTATAGTATTTACTATGTGGCCCTTTACAAAAGAAGTTTGCCAACCCTGTCTATAGAATGTAGTTGTTGGGACTGGAATTTAAGATTCCTGAAAGCTTTCCAATTGATCGTAGTGACTATAGCTAAGTGTATGGGACCAGTAGGCTAGATCAGTGATTCTCAATCTTTGATGTGCCTGGATGCTCACCTGGAGATCTTGCTAAAATGCAGATTCTGATTCAGGGGGCTAGAAGGTGCATTTATAAAAGTTTCTAGGCAATGCCAATGTTGCTGATCTATTTACCCCAGTTAGGCCAGCAAAAGACTTGATATAGCCATTTGAACTTATGATTCAGTGTGGGTTTCAACTCTAGGATTCTGGCTCTGTGTTTTCCTACTAAGTTTAATTTAGTTTTTATTATATACTAGTGGCCCAGTGCACGAAATTCGTGCACATTAAAAGGGGATTAATTAGAGGAAATATTTTAATATTGCTATTTGCCTTTTCTCTATAATAGAAGTGTCAGAGATTAAAGACAATTAGTAAAACGTATATGAAAATCTTCCTCCTGTCAGAGTCTGGGGTGCACCATGGTACCCAGAGTCAAGTCTTCAACCACCCACGTGCACCTCAAAATTGCTCCAGACCCAAACCTGGATGGCACCCCTTCATTGAGCTAGATCCAGACCCGGCTAGTCCCACCCTGTCAAGCCCTGCCAGGTGCAGCAGGTCCCCTGGGTGCCAGGGCAGGGGGGCATGGTCTGAGGTCCCCCATCAAGCCCTGCTGGGCTGAGGGAGTGGCCTGTGATCCCCCAGCCTGGCGCCGGGGCAGGGGGCATGGCCTGAAGTCCCCTGGCCCAGCACCAGGGCGGAGGGCACACCTTGAGGGTCCCTGTCCAGTCCTGCTGGGTGGGGTGCACAGCCTCAGGTCCCCTGGCCTGGGGCCAGGGTGGGGAACATGGCCTGAGGTCCCCTGGCCTGGTACCAGGGAAGAGGGTGCAGCCTGAGTTCCTCTGGCCTGGTGCCAGGGCAGGGGGAGCAGCCTGAGGTCTCCTGTAAAGCCCTTTGGGTGAAGGGCATGGCCTGAGGTCTATTGTCAAGCCCTGCTGGGTAGGGGGGCATGGCCTGAGGTCTCCTGTCAAGCTCTGCAGGTAGAAGGCATGACCTGAGGTCCCCTGTCAAGCCCCATGCAGGAGGTGGGTGGGCGCACAGCCTCAGGTCCCTGCTGATTGCTCTTTAAGGCTCGTTATGGGAACTTAGCCTCAGCTGTGGGTGCAAACTGACTGGAGTGATGGTCAATTTGCATATTCCCTCTTTATTATATAGGATTAAGTGTTGCCAAGCATAATTATAAACTAAAAAAGCCTTTTATTCAGTGTATAAAAATCTGTATTTTTTCGTTATACCAATACAGTTTGACAGAATGAGATCTTAGGTTTTCTTATAGATTTTTAAAATACTGTGTACCATAATCTAATTGTCTCTACTATCCCCTAAATATAAATAGATTTTAATGCACATTTAATAGTGTATCTATGTTATGATAATTTATCACCATCTAAATTGCATTTTTCTTTTCATATTAGATCAACCTCAAAACGGGCAATACCACCTCCCCTTCCTCCTAAGGTGAGCTGTTGGTAGATTTTAAATAATAAATCCTTGTTAAAATAAGAAAGTAATTAAATTTTTAAAATAATGTTATTAAATTTGTTCAGAATTCTTTTAAACATATTTTAGATATAGTTTTGTTTGAGAGGTGGTGTGGAGATATAAAGTAAATATTAAAGATTTTATAAGAAATATAAGATTTTAATAGCTATTAGAAAAAGGCAAAAATAGGTTTATTACTCATTTGAAAAAATTCTTGGCTGCATGGAGAGGAATCATTATTTACATTCCTGCTTTATTACTACATTGTGACATTTCAGTAGAGTCATACATCATTAAGTCATTTTCTTGCTGTTTCTAGATACTAAATATGCCTTATTTACATAATTTTATTAGTTACAAAAACTTTATCAACTTTAGGCTATGGTTGATTAAAAATCACATGGCAAATTTATGGCTATGTTGAGATAGTAACTCAACTCTTGCTTACTTTGCTTATTATTTAACAAAGTGAATTGAACTCTCTAGAAGAAAGAAAAATAGTCATGTCCTCCCCCTAAAGTCTTTGATACATAATGATAATGAAGTGTTACTATTTTATATTCAAATTTATTAAAGCACTTTTGTATCTTATTATCACTAGCCAAGAATAAACAGTTACCCTGAAGACAACCTCCTAGATGAAGAAAAATCATCAACTATAAAACGTTGCCCTGATTCAGAGAACAGAGCTCCTCAAGTTCTCAGAAGACAGAGTAGCCCAAGTTGTGTTCCTGTAGCTGAGACTTCCTCTATGGGTATGGCTAGCAGTATTGGCAGCCCTGGAGTACATATAGCTAGATATTATGATCTGGGCAAGTAAATGAAAGTGAAAATGGAAAAAAAAAGCTATTTGATCATGTTTTAAAGAATGTCTTTTTTCTTTAGTCAGTTTTATTAGTCTTTAAATCTTTGTGGAATTTCTTTAAAATTCCACATGGATGGGCGGCTATGCAAAGATTCAGTCCAACTCAACCCTAATTTGATTCCTCACTAAATTTTGCAGGATCTAGAAAGATGAATGAATGTTCTGTCACCCAGAAGTTCAGGATCTATAGTAGAAGTTATATCTATGTACACATAACATTAGACAAGACAGTTTGTATAAGTGTCGCCTATAATAATTAACTATATGTAATAGAAGACGAGAGATATCTGAGAGAGATAAGGATAGAGGAGAGGAAGTGGGCCCTTGCAAAGTATTTAAGGGCTTGAGGAGCCTTCAGTAGGTGGAGCCAGTGCTGGCAGGCATTCTTGGTGAACAAAAAAGAATAAACAAATGCATTAAAGCAGGAAAATTTGAATGTGTTGGAAATACAGTCTAGTATGATAGAAGTGTGAGCTTTTAAAGGGTATGTACTGGGAGATTGGACCAAAAAGATAGAATGAAGTTCAATTATGAAAGGCCTTGAGTATCAGCATTAGTTGGTCAGATTTCATTTTTCTCACATATGAGAAGACATTTGTTGTTTCCATGCATTTAGACCACTGCTAAAGATGCTGTGCTACCTGTATAGAATCCAGAGAAAGGCATAGAAGATACCTTAACTCAGTTGTTCTCAACCTTCTGGCCCTTTAAATACAGTTCCTCATGTTGTGACCCAACCATAAAATTACTTTCGGTGCTACTTCATAACTGTAATGTTGCTACTGTTACGAATAGTAATGTAAATATCTGATATGCAGGATGGTCTTAGGTGATCCCTGTGAAAGGGTCATTCGACCCCCAAAGGGGTTGCGACCCACAGGTTGAGTACCGCTGCCTTAATTTGTCTGGCGGAGAATATTTCCCAATAAAGGACTGCCCAATATTATGCTAAGTGAAATAAATCCGAGAAAGACAAATACCATATAATTTCACTTATATATGTAATCTAAAGAAAACAACAACAAGTGAACAAACAAAATAAAAAAAAGGTTCTTTGATACAGAGAGCAGACTGATGGTTGCCACAGGGGAGGAGTGATTTGGAAGGCTGGATGAAAAAGGCAAAGGGATAAAGAAGTATAAATTGCTGGTTATAAAATAGTCACAGGAATGTAAAGTACAGCATAGAGAATATTGTCAGTAATATTATAATAACTAAATATGGTGCCAAGTGGATACTTGAGATATGGGGGAGTGGGGCGATCACTTTGTAAAGTATGTACTTGTTTAACCACTATGCTGTACACCTGAATGTAAACTGTAAAACTGAAAAACAAGTAGTGGGGTAAAGGGTAAGTTGTTTTTCAAGAAAAGTACTTATTTGTATGGTTCTTCAACTTTTAACCATGATTCTCTTTAGGAAATGGTGATGGTATTTCAAAACTGATTAGCGAAAATACAGAAGGATCAGCACAAGCACCACAGCTCCCACGAAAAAAAGACAAGCGAGAGTTCCCTGTAGGTATAACAGGCACTTGATTATTGGTTGTAACTAATGCTGTATTTATCATATAAGGGGCATAGCCTATTAAACTGAAGAATTTAAATAACTAAATTTCAAAATGTATGAAGTATTTTTAAGGCTTGAAAAAAGGCTTAACAGACCTTACAGTATTAATGATTTATTTATTTTTTTACCACAGAAACCAGTCATCAATGGCCTCCCACCCACCCCAAAAGTGTTGGTAAGGAATATTTTTATATGAATTACTTACCAATTTTTATCTCTTTAGAAGCAGCAGCAGGTTGTTTATCCAGCCATTGAATGGAAAGGTTTATAAAATACAAAGGCATTAAATGTATTTGGGTATACCATATACCCTAATTTGAGTGAATTGGATAGAATTTGGAGAGTCTGACTGTTTATAAATTTGGGCAGTTGGATTCTCAGATTAGCCTACAAAGGCCATTTTAATTCTGATATGATGATAATAATGGTACTGTGTGCTCTTCATTATATGGGTTAAATATTTTTCTACCTATGAAGCTATTTTCACATTGAACTGTGCACAACGGGAAAAAAAACAGGGACACTTTTGTTAATGCTTGTTCTTGGGTCTTTCAGTAGAGCCTATCATATGAATAGGATGCTTTATAAATTGTACTTTTTTTATTTAGTAAAAGTCTAACATATAAATATTAGTCTATTAAAGAGTTATAGCACAATTATAACCAAGGTAGTGTTATTCAGTAAAATCATCCATTGTTTCACATTATTAAATGTTAGTTCTAAAAATAAGCAGTGATTTAAAATTCCTAGGATATTATTAACATGAGTAGATGTTTTGATAAATTTGATATTTTTGCCCTAAAATATGGATTACACAAGAAAGGTTATGAGACCCTGTTGGTAGAAGGGATTAAATAACAGAAATGTGAATTTTGTTTTGTAATGAAGCTATAAGTGTATGTAAATAAGAATCAGTTTAACATTTCATAATAATCTTAGCCATTTTCTAAGAATATACAAAATTAAATGAGTCAACATTTTTTTTCTTTATAAATAAGATGGGAGCATGTTTTTCCAAAGTTTTTGATGGCTGCCCTTTGAAAATTAATTGTGCAACATCCTGGATACATCCTGATACAAAAGGTAAAATATCTGAACTTTTATGTACATCTCCAATAAAATACTTGTTATGGGAAAGGATCTTTATGATTAGTGAACTGAGGTTGTTACTTTAAAATATGACTTAGAGCCTAGGTGGTTTAGCTCAGTGGATAGAGCAACAGACTAGAAGAGTTCCAGATTCAATTTTGGTCAAGGACAGAAACCTTGATTGCAGGCTCTATCCCGGCCCTGGTTGGGGTGCATGTGGGAGGCAGCCAATTGATGTGTTTCTCTCTCTGGGTCTCTTCCCCTTCCTTCCACTCTCTCTAAAGATCAATGGAAAAATATCCTTGGGTAAGGATTAACAACAACAAAAAATATGACTTAGATATTAAATAGTGTAGGTACCTGCAACACTTAGGTAGGTTAATAGACTTTTTATTTAAAGCATTAGAATGTAAGAGCATACATACAGGAACTGACCTGGCCTGCATGGCTCAGGGTTGAGCGTCGACCTGTGAACCAGGAGGTCATGTTTTCATTCCTGGTCAGAGCACATGCCCGAGTTGCAGGCTCAATCCCCAGTGTGAGGTGTGCAGGAGGCCAGCCAATCAATCAGTGATTTCTTTCATCATGGTTATTTCTATCTCTCTCCCTATCCCTTCTTCTCTGAAATCAATTTATTTATATACTAGAGACCCAATGCACGAAAATTTGTGCAAGAATAGGCCTTGCTTCCCCTGGCTGCCAGCACTGGTTTCCCTCCAGCACCCAGGACCCAGGCCTTCACTCTGGCCGCTGGCTCCCGCCTTCGCTCCGGGCCAGCTGCCGCCATCTTTGTCACGTTAATTTGCAAATTCCCTCCTTTCTGGCTGTGGGCACCTCCATCTTTGTGCAAAGTAATGGTCAATTTGCATATTCTGTCTTTATTAAATAGGATAAATAAAGTATATAGGAACTGTTCCTGATTAAAGGAGACCAAAGAGACATCACAGTTGATTACAGTCATACTTTGGGATTTTCTTTTATGTAAAAAGACAGTGCTTGGACAGTTGATAATTTCAATATTATTTCACTGTTAATTTCCTGATTTTGATAAGAAGTTCTTTTTCTTTGAGAAATGCATACCTAAATACTTACGAGCAAAGGGCATTAGGCTTGTAACTTATCTGAAGAAGAAGAAAAAAAAAGGTTCAGCAAAAAATGTGTTTATGGAAAGAGAAAGAAGCCAAAGCAGTAAATGTTAACAGATGTGAGATCTTGTGTGAAGGACATTCAGTAATTCTTTGTACAATTACAACTTTACTGCAAGTGTGAAATAACTGACAAACTTTACTTTTAAAAATTTAGAATACATTTTTAAAGTGAGAAAGCATAATACATAGAGGCAAAAATTTTGAGCCAAACAGATCTGTATTTGAATCCCTGCTTTGTCATTACTGTGTCACTAGGGAAAGATACTTTGGTTCTCAGTATGATCATTTATAACAGAAAACTGTTACTATAACTCACCTTGTTGCAAGGAAGCAGAGCCTACCTGGGTGTCTGTTAATTAGCAAACAGAAATTAGGTAGTAGAGGGTGTTTAGGAAATGTTTGTTTCTATTTCAACACAGTAACAAAACAGGTCATATCATATAATTATCTGCTTTAAATGTCATTATTACAGAATATAACAAGAAAGCATTTTTAACAGTAAGGAAATTTATTTTTTTGTGTATGTGTTTATATATTTACATTTTGATATAATTTCAAACTTACAGAAAAATTAGAAAAATAGTGCAAGAAACTCAGAATCATAGGTTGTTTCTGTTTTGCCCCATTTGTTTTACTATACTCTATATCTATATTTTTTTCTGAATCACTTGAGAATGAGTTGAAAACATCATGCTCTCTTCCCCTTAAATTTCCC